>NW_019060402.1:158319-196201 GCF_000696155.1 Zootermopsis nevadensis
ACAGGGATTCCAAAGTTGGTCCCACGGTATGACAAATGTCTCACTTCCGGTGGCGAATATGTTGAAAAATAGCTGGACACTTGCTGTATCTGTTGCAATAAATATTTCCATGAAATTGTGTTTTGTTTCTGTAAACGGCCCCAGGGAAACTTACTTTAAGGACGAGCCTCGTATTACACCGAAATTTCTCTGGACGGACTGAGGAAAACGACCTCAGCCTTCACAGTCGTTCTCGTAGCAGAGATATGAACCCCGAATGTTGATGAAGATCACTCACCGACTATAATGAAGGAAATGACAGCCCAGAGGACGCTAAGGACGGCGTACGCCACCATCAGGTCGTGGGTGTATTCCACGGGTCCGAAGGTGTCCGGCCACGCCGGCAGCGGAAATGGCGTTGTGATCGGATACGGTGTCGTGAAACCGGCTGGTGTCGTAAAAGTATCCGAAATGATCTTTTCAAAATTCAGATCGTCAGGTATGTAAGCGCATTTCTTGTCTGGAACCAAAGCGAAGTCACCTCGCTGTATTCTCAACAACATCGCCCTGAGGATGGAGGCAGTAAGTTCCTCTTACAATTCTCCGTACCGCGCACCTCTAACTGACTGTCGGAACTTAACCAACGATCACGTGTCCTTGATTTCTTGTCTGTAACTTTTACAGGCTTTTGCTTACTGTTTTCCAAGTGTTCGTTAATTCATTGACAGCTAATTAAAGTCTAGAAAACACATTAAATTATATAATGCTGTCCCAGGTATTTTATAATTTAATGCTGTAGGTATCCAGATATACTTTTCAATTCTTAATTTATTTTAACTGGAAATTTTAATGTGCGTAAATTTATTGTTCAAAAACACAAAACCAATTTTACTACACGAGTTTTCCTCCGGGGGCTTCCCCGGTTTCTCCGTGGCTACCCAACAATTACTCCATTCACACACAGAAGAAGGCAATGGCAAACCACTTCTGGATCATCTGCCAAGAACGTATATGAACAGGTCCCAGTCCGAGAAAAGGATGGAAGGATCCTGTTCATATGGACCTGTCGTCAGACAGAACACTACAAATAAAAAAAAAATTGTGAGGAACATGTTCTTAAATGTGAGGACGTGGTAAATGTCTGCTACAGATCTAAACGCTTTTGTCCAATCTAAGTTACGTGTTTATGACTGAAATCGAAACTAAAACTGGTCGCTTAAATTCTAACAGTCGGTCAGTAGCCATAACAGACTGCCCCGGGCGTGCATTTGATAGGTCGAGTGTACTTTATCGTTAACCTTGCGACAATCGATAACTCTGGTCTTCACAATCGATATTATGGCGACTGCAAATCGTACTATTAATAACCCGCGAGGATTCCAGTGACATACTTTAAATAGTTAAGACGTGAATTCTTTTATCTTCTGCGCTGTGAACTTTCACACTCGTGAGTGTTTATCGTCGCTTCAATAGACGTGTAACAACAGCAGATAACAGGATGTGGTTGGGTGGGGGAGAAGTAGGGGGGGAGCCTAGGAATTAGTGTCGTAGTCAAAGCAAGATTCACATTGTCTCAGACAATAATATTCTGTAATTAGCTTGCAAGTTGCATAACGTCATCGAATTATAGTTTTTGTGTTAGGTATATCTCTCTGCACAATGAAAATTTTACAAAGAACAATGTTAGGGCCTAAATCTGCCGCTAGATTACTCTGCCAGCAAAAGAAAAATGACGAAAACAATGCGAACGATAGTGAGGTTAGGTTTGGATTACTGAGTGTAGCAGAAAACCGGAAACGAACTCTGACACGTGACTGATATTAATTAAGCTCTGACAGAACGACTTAACGATGACTGAAGTTGTTGAAAATGTTCAGAATTTCTCTCTTTGGCTGTATAGGCACATCTCGAGTCTTTTAATGAGCTTTTGACTGAGAACACAAGAGGAGTCTGTGATCTTTCAAGTAGAGCTACCGCGAGTATTTTATCATGATAGGATGTAGATAAAATCTTCTTATATTTATGATAGTGAAACTATTGTCTTTTCTTACGTCATCACAACTCCGTGTGTTGACAGGAACTGCGCTGATAACGGAACGAACTCGTTCTGCTGCACAGAAGTGTAAAGAATTTTTTTTTTTTGACTGAAGTTGTTGAAAATGGAGAAAATGTTCAGAATTTCTCTCTTTGGCTGTACAGGCACATCTCGAGTCTTTTAATGAGCTTTTGACTGAGAACACAAGAGGAGTCTGTGATCTTTCAAGTAGAGCTACCGCGAGTATTTTATCATGATAGGATGTAGATAAAATCTTCTTATATTTATGATAGTGAAACTATTGTCTTTTCTTACGTCAACACAACTCCCGTGTGTTGACAGGAACTGCGCTGATAACGGAACGAACTCGTTCTGCTGCACAGAAGTGTAAAGAATTTTTTTTTTTTTTGGCAAGTTTACCAAGCAACGACTTTGTTCAGACAGCTCCTGATGACAAAGGTCGATGCCAACAACCACGACGCGTTAAATGTTACATTTATTCCGTGATTATTTGTTTCCAATGTAATATTTATTGTCGAGAATGCGTCAGACTGACCCCCATTGTCGAGAAAGTTTAAAAACAGACCCGTCCGCTCCGACTTGATACACTCTTGCCAGCATGTGTCGCCAAAAAAAATCGACTATGAGCATTGTTACCAACATTCGCCCATTAAAAAATGTCGAGGCTCTGCTATAAACACGTTCTTTTGTTCAAATGTTTTCGCTGTGTACTTACTGAAGAAATATACGAAGTACAGGTAGTAGACGGGGTTGGCTCGTTCGTACGTGACCTCTAGATCGCAGCTGTAGAGAGCGATCCCAAGGAACGACAGGATAGCCCATGCAATGCTTTGAAGCTGTAAGAAGGCACAGCGAGTTGTTAGAACCACATCAATTGTCGTTTGTAAGGTATCGAATCGACACGTACATATTTTTTAGTGTCTTCGGTTACTGTAAGTGTTGTATCAATTTTGTTAGTGATTCCTGTTTTGTTTTGCCGGACTGCGTGATCATGAAGTTGGAACAACCGTTTCGGAGAAACGTATCGCAACTGTTTTGTTGCATTGTTGCCTTTCTTTGCCGCTAGATGTCAGAACGCCCTGAGATTCTAGCTCTTCCTATCGGCCTAACCACGACACAATTTGGAACTTTCTCTCTGAGCATTTTCAATTCACGTCGTCCGTGTTCTTCACTTTCGATGTAATAAATAGGAATACAAATGTAAATAATAATATTCCAGTATGTGACACCATTTGTTGTTGGAATTGTGGTTTGTGACTTGAAGGTTGATATCGACGTTTCGGAGGAACAAACCACATTTCATTTTCAGGGTATCTGATCCCTGAATATGACGACGGTACGTTTCTCGGAAAAGTTTATGTCTGCCAACAAGTCAACGATTCTCAAATCTCGGCACTCTTCGGAACGGTTTCTGTGTCACGGAAAGACAACCTCGCACTTACGATTGTTGAAAGACAACTGACGGTCTGAAGCGAGCAGTTAACATCACGTGACCCGCGTGGGCTCTCGTATAGTAACGGCAATATTTTGTTTATTAATTAAATCGAATTGTATTATGGAATTGCAGATAATTTGCGCCCAAAGTATTACCAACATTTTTAAAACAAATTTACCTACATGGAATGCAGACAGTGAGAATTTTTAAGTTGCTTTATTCCTATGCATACTCCCATGTGTAAATATTAATTTTACAGAAAGATTTTTACTGTGCCTGAGGAAAACCACCTTACGAATCGTATTGGACAAATCGATGTCCATTCATCCGCTAATGTAACAAAAATCCGGAGCTGGTGTCACGAAATCGGACTTAAAACTACACTTGCGTTTTATCTCCTCAAGAATTCGAGGGATAAAAGGACGTTTCGGCTAAGAATTTTTTTATACCAAGGTGGTTTTTGCAAGAGAAGTACATTAGTCAGTGTTCAGAGTGGATTTAAAAGAAATGTTATGAACTTCCTAAGATTGTTCTTTTATCAATTATATTTCTTAATATTCTTGATAACGAACTTAAAATAAAATAATGTAGTCAGAAAGTATTCATTACGCGGAGTGATACACTGTCACAAAACCACACGCAGAAACACAAAAGATACGACCAGCTTGTTGAAAACCACTGCAAAGTCTTGACTGAAATTGTGTATAAGAGAAGGATTCGCTGGGGTACCAACTCACCAGGCAAAAGATCCCCGCAAAAATGACAGTACAACGCGGCAAGAAACAGCAACACATGCTTGATCGTCAGTTGTTTCACTGAGCTGGGCTCAGTGCTCGGAGCACGGCTTGGCGGAGTTGATAAGATAGCCTCAACAAGATATTCATCAACACTTCAAGCTGTCGCATTATCTCGGCGAATAGCCCGCTATTAACAATATTGTTCCACGAAGCCATCTGGTGACTAAAGCTCTAAATACCCGCGAAGAGACGAGCGCCGAGAGGAATGTGTCACGTGATCGATGAGTATGTACGTAGGAGGCTGATATGCTACCCGTAAGACGACAAAAAATTTTGCGTTTGAAGAGCGAGAGAATTAATGACAAATGACGAGATTGTGAGGTTATGTTATCTGGAACTATATCTGGCACGGGGAAGGTAAGAGAATGCCCGAGAAAATCATGTCGATGGGATCCCGGTTGAGTAACAAGCAGCTACAAACAACTTTCTCTTTGTGACAACGCCAGAGAATGCTTGGAATGTCCTTACAGACCTCCAGAGCGAAGTCACTTTATTTGTTCTCTGTGGCTCGTGGTTTTGGTCGTGTCTGATCCCTGCCCGTCTGACAGGAGCAAAGTCGGGATCAGCTTTCAGATGACTGCAGTCAATGCGAGAAATTTCATCACTGTAAATGATGACGATGATAATCGACCTCTATCTTAACGCTTTAAATCTAAATGGTAACTATACGTACCACCTCATATGACGTTCAGTAACCCTGAACTTTGCACACAGGATGAACAAATATAATTTCCCTAAAAACATTTGCCAAATTATTTCTGTACTTAAAAACGTACAATCTTAAATATCTCGTGGATGAGTTTTAAGTTTATCGGACTGAATCTTATTCGCGTGGGTCAGATGAAAGTTTTAAGGGATGCATCCTGTTGTATATTGAACGTCTACACGACCTGATTACAGCTTCAATGTTTATTAATAGCCCACTCTGCTAAAGTAGGCGAACTTCTGAAGTCACATTAAGTCCATTACGTGTTGAAGTCAGGAACAGAAAATTCGTGTACAGATTAGCAGTCATATCTTTTAGTTGAGAACACGAAAACCGACTGAAGATGACCAGTAAAGGTCGAAACATGTAGTGGAACTCTTGATAAATATTGAAACTGTAATAACAAATTGTTGTGTGGTCGGACCATGAGCATAACGAAAATTAAAATTGATTTTAGAAAATTTTGTGCAAATTTCATAACATTTAAAAATAAACAAATACAATAATTAAATATTATTAAAGGGTTTTTTTCACAACTCAATTACATCAATAGAACGTTTTTATATCTGTTGGAACCCTTTTTAAAAGTAGTTTGTATGTACTGTATTAAATTTCGTATAAAATCCTTTCAGTTATATTAAACATTTAAAAATCTCAGTACAGTTAAAGATTTTTTTTTCAGATAAACTTAATAAATCTACAGATCTCAGTACGTAATGTGTTATTTTGTTTTTTGTATAAATTCTGCCGAAATTTTATCAATACCTGGATATTTATCCATTTTAAACTTTTAAAATTCAATACCAACCTCAAAATAGGTAGGATCAGGTACTGACGGATCATCTGAATATTATTAGAATCTGCGTTAACGCCATACGAATTCAGCGGCTGATAAAAGCAATTCTTCCACCAATTCGAAAACAGTGTTGCAAACTGCAAGCTGATCACCATTCTAATTTTTAACCAAGTTGGCAACAATTCTCAAATTCGTGTAGGCCCACATCGTTGAACAAGACTTTTTTTTTCTAATTGTTCGTTTATAATTCGATTATTTTTTTAGTTTCGAATCTATTTATATTTTATTCCTGAAATTTCAGTCTGTGTCAGGTCTTACATTGTTACCAATTGTCATCATTCTGAATTAAACTATTCCACAACTCGTTATCTTTTAGTCGATACAATATAATATTAATGAAGTTGCAATCGATTATAGACTCCCGTGACGTCAACATTTTAACCAATAAATCAGATATTGTTTAGTCATATTTGACTAAACTCTGAGTTTCGTAAGTATTGCATTGCATGTGGACTCCCTTATCTGCTTGATCGTAAGCCTGAGATAGCAAGGAGACTTGCAAACATCTTCTAATCTCAACAAGCAACAAACTACGTGACGTTTCAAGACAGGCAGAGAAACTGTAAACATTTTGGTAATGACAAAAAAGTTCTAACCCTGCAGTCAATGTAACATCGCTGCTTTTAAATGGCGGGAGTGAATTTTACTAAAATTATTAAACGTATGTTTAAACTTCATGACCGCCTACAGAATTCCGATTAAATTTGGTACGTATATCATGCCATGGCGATGTAGGCAGCAAGCACCTCTGAAACGTCAGTAACCTTCTTCGAGACTACATGGTAACACAGCCCAAAACAGCCATATTCGTATCTGTACGAGTTTACCATCTCCAATGCATCGCTCTTGAGGCATATGATGCATTTGTCATATAATTTACCGCTTTTCTGGGAAACCATCTGCACTCTTATTTTTTTTAAAATTAGCAATTAATTATACCGATAATTTTTATGTTGGTATAATCTACAGATAGTATCGACATGGTATAGTCTGTGGGCAGAGTTCAGCACGAATGCGTAATCTGAACGAAAACTGTGTTAACTTATTAAAGAACAAAAGAATGCGTTTTGTATTTGCTGTAAACAAACATGAAAGCCACTGAGGATGCATAGTCGCGAGATAACGTTTTGAAAATATCTGTCCTCTCTTCTGTAATCTTCATGCCTGTGTGTCGCAGGAATGTCATCGTCGTAATTCTCGAGTGCTGATAATTAATACTTAGGAAGATACTCGTGTTGTTAGTATCTCACATAATTTTCTGTTTCGTGTATCGAAATACAATTCTTCACGCTTTCTTACGATATTAAGCCAAACTGAAATATTGGATTAACGAAAGTGGGTGTTGATATTTTCAATGCTAAAGAATATTTATCCCTCATCAGGGTAATACGAAGTTTTCATGTTGGTGTCATTGCGCCATATATTTCGATGTATTGTTATCATATAGTTACTAACTTCACACAAAATGGAAGAATGAAATGGTAATTTTTTAAACATACTGGTGTGTTTCTGCATGGAAGAAAATTTAAGGCATGAGAATATTTGTTTTTCAAAGAAGAATATCGTTGGTTTACAAAGCTTTGGGAACGTACGGTACAGTTTTATGGTAATCAACGTGTGTTGTTAATTACTGAGATTTCACGATATTCGTTCACAATGAAAACTGAATATTATTTGTTTTTTCTGTTTATTGAATGTGTTAAGTATACATAGTCCAATTGAAACTGTTCATACAAAGCTCCTTTCCGTAATAGTGTGTAAGTGTTGAAACCGAACATGGAAATGATCTATTTTTCTAGAAGTGATGGATCTATATTCAGTGGTGTCTAAATGGTGGATACGAACATGGAAAAGAATGCCTCTTGTGAAAGTGATGAACATATTCTGAAAACTGTAGAATGTAAGATGTCGTCAAAAATGTGTTTGTTGAAATCGGATACGGAGAAATCATCTTGTAAAGTTGATGATCTTGTGTCCAAGGTCGTTTGTGGATCCAGTGGCATTTGTTGCGGTGTAGTAAAAGAAGAATACGAAATCTGTGATACCAATGGATTTTCTAGCACTGTGTTGTGTGGTGAAGAAATTGAGAACTTGATGCCGTTGGAATATGTAAAGGTTGAATTAAGTGATGAAAATGGCGAAACAGATGTGACTATTCAAAAAGTTGCAGCTAGACAGGAGGAGTTATGTCATAAGAATAAGAAAGCTTGTACTGTTGTAAACAAAACTAGTTTGTCTGCTTCTGATGAAAAAGCTGCAGGTAGTATAAACGAAGGGTCTTCGGAATCAGGTCAGGACATTGTTCAAAGTGAGGTTAAGGAAGAAACAATTAACAGTGCAGAGAAAAAGATAAATACTGAAAACAAAGGAAATTCTGAGAGCAGGTAAGATAATCAAACCTATAGTTTATTGTTATGTTTAATGTAATGTAAGATGAATGATAAATATTAGTCCTATGCTGCATAGTAAGTCACAACAGGTACCATGACAAGGGAATCTGCTTTGTAAGAGAAAATTGAGTAGAACTAAAATATTACTTATGTTGGCAGTAGGATGCTAACCATTACAGTATTATAGTTAGTGGAATACCATGTGACAAAACTTTGTACATCATTCATTGTAATTTAACCTGGATTTAACAAAATTGTGCTGAGCAGTAACATGCAAAAAACTTTTTAGCGGAGTGTTAGTTTCGCGGTGGTAAAAACAAATTGCCTTGGATGTTAGAGTAATCTTACGTGTTTCCAGCTAGGTCTGAATGTGTTTGTATGAACAGAATTGTGGTCATGTTACAGTTATTTATGTTTGGGAGGTAATAGGTCATAGACATTTCCTTTCAAATCCTTAGCTATCACCATTCTATCTGTCATCGCTACTTAACCCATGCAAGTGTAAAACATCAATGAATTTAGGAAGAAATTCACTGATGTAAGAAGTCTAGAAAGGAGTTATCTTAACCAGAATACACATGTGTTGTTTGCAAATTCTTTTAGATGAAATACAAAATTTGCCGCAAGAAACACAGCTATGCTATGCGAGCATTACCATCAGTATCTTCCTCGTAAGTGTATCGATGCACTGCGGGCGATGTAGAAACATGAGCAGATATCTTTAGCAAAATATCCCTTCATTGGCTCTAACCTGTTTATCATCTTATTGACAAAACAAATGTTCACATTGCAGTCTAATTTTCACAAAGTGCACGAATGTGCATTTTAAATATTATTTTCTTTGTTCTATACTGATTTATTTGTTTGTTGCCAAGTGAATGGTGATAGAACAGAATTCATTCAGAGGGCCTTAACTTTGTTTTACAAACTTATTGAAAATCCAATGTTAGCGTGTGATTTTTGTTGAAATGTTTTCTTAATCTATTAGGTTTTAAAAGAACAGTTATTAATAAAAGGTTATGTCAGTTACCTTACAGCTTTACAGAATCACGCGCTCGTAACGTCTTCTGTAAGAAATGCTGATGAGTACTGATACATCACATGGCACATTAACTCTGTGGTACCATTCTAGACTCAACGTGCATGGTGTTATGGGATTGGTTCCTGGTCAGGTTAACAATTCTCTTCTTTCATCCAGTTGCCATGTTGGTAATTTACATTGTACAAAGAATTACTATACAAACGTTGTGTATTTTCTGGAAATCTGTAACGTACATCACTGTATGGTCCCACTGCAAGTCGTACTTATGTTTGTTTGCCTGTCATGTTGGTATTGTTGACTTAAGGAAATTGAAAAAAAAATTATTTAATATTTCATGAGCATCACTATGAAAAATAATGCATAATTTTGAGGTAGTCCATCCTTAGATGAGACACGCTTTTAATTGGTATCGTAACCACTCTTTACTGTTGTCAGGGCACCGCATTTATTTTCGCAGCTCGGGCAATCCCTCCCTCGTCCTTCTCCAATAAGTAAATGTCAGTAGTGCTAGGACAAGCTGAGTTAACAGACTGTACTAACATTGAATTTTATATTTGTTTTACTATGCGCTGCAAAAGTTTGTGCTTAGCGTTACACAGTATTGTTTCTTTTCTTGCTGTAAACAACTTTTTTGAACACGTTAATCCATGGTCTTCTGTACAGATAACTGAATCACATTAATTTCGACAATAGTTTAGCTGAAGAATGGAAGTGAGACGGAGAAAATATTTTTCTCAATAAAAGAGGTGGAAATGGAATCTCCAGTCACACTTGCCATATTTTGTAGGGTTTTAGATCTATTGCCCTGATAGCAGAGGATACCAATTGGGTACCGGGGTCTTTTCCCGGGGGTAAAGCGATGCCGGGGCACGTTGCTGACCGCTCACCCCCCCCCAAGTGCCTGCATGGAATATAGCAGGACTGCTTTACAAATAATTTCACTCTGAATTCTGTGATTGTAACCAACAGACCAAGTTGTGTTATGCAGTGAAATTGTTTTTAAGCATTCCCACCCAACAGTTGAACCTCCGAGTCCTACACACCAGGACACATCACGCATTTCCGAAGTTTACGTCCACACGTTGAATTTGCTGTTATGCAGTTTGCTGAGGCACCGGGATGAGACCGCACTGTGTGATTTCTTTCAGTATTTAATATTCACATTCATAAAGGAAGAACACCTTTTGGTTACACCTTGTTGATTATCTGTTAACTTCTGTTTGTCCTTGCATCCAACTGAAAATCTATTTTGTTTTTCAGGTGCCTAATCAGTTGGCCCCTCTATCTAGTGGGGCCAACTGAGTAGGCACCTGAAGACGGAGATAGAGCCCCATCTCCGAAACGTCGTTTTACGTTTTATATTTTATTTACTAGACGATAGATAATATCCAGGGAAATTTTTTATTCAAATGACTCTTCACCATCGCCAAGAACTTTTAGATTTTGATATTTTGTTCTTTGTTTTTCAATTAATTCATTCATGAATTCTTTCTCAGTTTGATCGAGTTTTATGTTGCAGACTTTCGCCAGACGTTTGTGATACGGTGTTATTTGTGATATTTTTGCCCAGTTTTATGGAACGCAAGGCGAATGGTTGTTTTCGTCCCGTTACACACACACACCAAATCAAAAGAAGTTCCAGACAAATACTAATGAGAAAAGTATTTTGTTTGTATCTTGTACTTCTGATTCTTAAAATGAGTTTCTTGTGAGAAATTATGTGGAATCTGGTGCTGTTAAGTGTCTTTTTATATGCTTCCTCTTTCCTAATGTCCCTTATCGCATAAAATTGCAGGATCGTGCGTGTGTGGTGCTAGCGTTACCATCACTATTGAGAGTTTGCACAGCCATCAATGCTGAAATAAAAGACTGCAGAAATGTGACAGTGTGTCTCGATGGTTAGAAATGGATGTTAGTTTATGGGTTCAAAAGCTACAAAGAGATACGTGTTAAGTATGCAGTTCTGCGTGAGAATTGAGACTCTTGTGGCAGTGGTTGTTGAGATTGTGTGTTGTTGCAACATTGTGCACTGAAAATGAAGGTAGTACGTTGCTCTGAAACACCTACATACACTTGGTGTTGCAGCTCGGAAGATCACGGTCTTTACTTAACGCTCATTTGGGATTGTTCCCAGTTCACTGATTTGTGATGTAGGCCAAACTGTGGTTGAAATTGTCTTAAAACACACAGACCAACTGACCTTGAATTACCAGTGTTTCACAGACTAGAATTTATTCTTGAAATTTATGTCACAACAGCATGTATCGATAAGGAACAAGTAAAATCTCGAAGGAATATCATCTTCAATACGCAGAAGAAAAATATCTGGTCTGTAAGTCTAGTCTTATGAATTTCCACCCGAACCTGCATGTGTTGAAACATGCCAGATAATGCTCAAGTACTATTTTTATGCTAGTAATAAATGTGGTTCTAAAAGTAATGGAATTAATTTTGTCATTACAGTTCAAAGGACAGCCAGAGAGCATCTGATACAGAAGATATTCAGCTGTCAGAAAGGATTCTGAAATTAAAGTCTAAAGTTTCTGGGAAAAGAGCAAAGAAAAACCGTCATAAGTCGGGCGTTTCAAAAATGAAAACGGAGCCTGTGGAACGAAAGGGCGCGGTTGTTCAGTCTGTTTCGAGGGCCAGCACTGCTCAGCTTGCGTCGCTGCTATTCCAGTCATCAAAGGTAGGGAGGGCAGCACGACCTGAAGGAGCTATTCCTACTTGTTCAATTTGCAGCAAGACATTTTCAAATAAAACCCATCTAAATTCCCACATCAAACTTCATGATGGTGTGAAACCACATACGTGCGAGACATGTTCAAAGGCTTTTGCTCGGAAAGGAGATTTGGCCATACATATGAGGCGTCACACAGGCGAACGACCGTACGAGTGCTCTCAGTGCAAGAAAACGTTTGTGGAGAAGTCGCACCTCTTGAGACACACACGTAGCCACACAGGTGACAAACGTCACGTGTGTCCCGTGTGTGGAAGCGCTTTCTCAGAGCGAGCGGGCCTAGCAAAACACTTACGCTCCCACACTGGCGAACGTCCACATTTGTGCTCTGTGTGTGGTAAGTCGTTTGCTCAGCGCGAATTTTTGATTCGACATGCACGCATACATACAGGTGAGCGACCGTTTACATGTGACTTGTGTGGTAAAGCATTCTCAGATCGCTCGACTGCTGTAAAACACGCCAGATTACACACGGGTCTCAGACCATTCCCGTGTCCTCTTTGTGGTCGCTGTTTTTCACAGAAACAGCATCTGACAGGCCATCTGAAGACGCATGCTGGTGAACGTCCCCATGGGTGTGAAGTGTGCGGTAAGAAGTTTGGTCGGAAGAGTGATCTGGTGGTGCACACGCGACGTCACACAGGAGAACGTCCGCACAAATGCGAGGCTTGCGGTAAGACTTTCCTGGACCGCTCTCATCTGGTACGACATAACAAAGTGCATAGTGGTGCCAAGCCTCATGTGTGCCATGTGTGTGGGCGCTGCTTTGCGGAGAAGGGCCACTTGGATGGGCATCTGCGTGTTCACACTGGGGAGAAGCCCTACTCGTGTGACGTGTGTTCTCGAAGCTTTGCTGATCGGGGCACGCTGGTGAACCACATGCGTGTTCACACTGGAGAACGTCCCTTCGCCTGCCCCATTTGCAGCAAGGCATTTGCACAGAAAGGCTCACTGCTAAAACATGTTCGCATACACTCGGGGGAGAGGCCCTTCTCATGTTCTGTGTGTGGCAAAAAATTTGCAGACAAAGGTTATTTTGTTAAGCACTCCCGACTGCACACCGGTGAGAATCTGCACACGTGCGCTCTGTGTGGAAAGTTCTTTGCACAGAAATGTCATCTTATCAGGCACGCGAAGGTTCATGGAGTTCAGCCCGAAAGTGTAATTATGCCAATCGTAACTATTTAAGCTTCCTGGCCAACAGCGATTTGGAACTACCTGCAGGTGATATATGTTGACCGCGTTTCAAGTTTTGTGTTCCAAAGTTTCAGTCCGTTGGGTATATGAAGCCCTTGCTGGTCTAATATCTTCGGTCAGTTTTGCATGTACAGGATTGATTTACTATATGAAATGCTGTCTAGGGACTGTATTTTATAAATGGAGTCACTCTTTATGTTAGCTTGAAATATTTGTTTCAGACGTGAAAAGATTTATCCTTCGGCTTGTCTAGCGAGCAAGTACCGAGATCCGTATCGATTCTGTTCAACCAGATATGCATTTCATGAGACTTGTATTTACAGAAATCACTCCCAAGTCTGCGTTTTGTTACGTCATAAGAGGACGTGAAATTTGCAGCAAAACTGACCAATCTTAAGTGTAAGTGAGATTTAAGGTTTTCACAGCAGTGAAAATTTTGGACCATGAGTTAACGACTGTGATCACATACGAGACCGCAGGACGTCGTAGCTTTGAAGACAACGGTCTGAATTGACAAGCACAGTTAAGAGTTGATACATAGTGATCAGCAGTGGAAAATGGTTGGTATGTCCCCATACAGAGCGTCAGTGAAAGACGTGCTCTGGTATGAACGCTTATTTATATTAAATATTCTTTTAACTGGTGTATATGTATATATAATGCACAATGTTTGAACTGTTTTAGGCATGTTTGAAACTGATAGTTGCAGAAACACGTCCGTTAGCATTGCTGTATCCGTCTGTCCGCACGGTTTCTCCTAGAGCAGTGGTTCCCAACCTTTTTTTGAGTATGAGACCCCTTCTTAACTTAAAGGAGTGTGTGGGCCCTCACATGCTAATAATTATGCTTTTGGGCTCCGTTAATTGAGAAAGTACACGACAGAAATATTAAGCTCGTCATTTCCTTCCCTGCCGATAAAATTAACTCTTCTTCGACGGTGTTCGGCTTTCGTGCCTCTGCTGCTACTTGGTAAGGAGCTTTAACTGTCAAGAGGACACTTTGACCAACCTGATACTGCTGACATCATGTTACTAAATGACTGTAGATTTTTCAGCCCAGTTCACTCACGTAGAATTTTCAACTGAGTCAAGATCTGCCCCTTGTGAGTGACTAGTCGGCACAGAGGCCTGCTGACGAGAGGTAGGAGCTCGGTCTTTTGAGAAGCCGCGTGATAAAAAGCATCAGCAACTGAGCTGCATCGTTGTTGTATAATGTTCTAACTTTGTTCTCTGGTTGATAAGAAAGGCATGGATTTGTATAGCTAAGCTCATGTATTAATATTCAGTGTTTATGATTATTTGGAATATTTGTTTTTGTTTGTTTGCAACTAAACAACTTGCATTCGTCAGAAACCAGTGTTCCACAATGGTACATTTGGCACCACTGCATGTCCAATGACTTGTTGTTTCATCCCTCCTCACTTCTTCCCAAGCCACAGTACATGTCATCGGGGACACACTTCAGCCGCCAATTTTACTGAAAAACACATTAATTTTTGAAGTTTTAATTTCATTGCAAGTCGTGTCCTTGCATCTGCTTAATTTTCTTAGGTTTTTAACTTTTCTTCAGATTTATTTTTATAGGGGCTGGAAATTAAAGAGTTCACATCCCACGCCCTCTTTCACTTGGTCTTCAGTCTTCTTTCAACTGCATTTCGAAGAGAGGAAATGCTCTGTATCGCATTTTGAAAGAAAGAGGCTTTAGTATTGTGTTCGTAACATAAAACATTTTTACAGTAAAGGGTAGTTAGCCCATGCTCAACCCCCAATCTGGAGGACCACCACTTATCAGCTGTCCGCGACTGCTAAGTCGATATATTCACAGCTAACCACCATAACTGGAGGATGTTCCTCCATCCACAACCTGAGGATGCACCTAACATGGGCTGGACATGTAGCACGCATGGGGGAGGCAACGGATGCATACAGGTTTTTCGTAGGGAATCCTTCTGGAAAACTACCAGTGGGCAGACCAGGAAGGAGATGGGACGATAACATCAAGATGGGTCTTAGGTAGGTGGGCTGTGAGGATGGCAAATGGATGGAGTTGGAGTTCCATATCCACTAGGTTTATTTATACTGGATATATCACATTCTATACAACTGAGCAGATATGACATGCAGACAATGCACGACACTTAATCTGGACTGAAGTTTTTGTATTATCAAGACACATTATGGACCGGTGTTCAGTGTTTCATTTAATAGGGACGGGTAGGAACACCAATGGCAAAAAATTTTCTGACGAATTTGAGAATGAATTGCCCTTTCAACCTCAAAATAAGGTTGAAGTATGGATACATCCTTATCATTATATCATTCTCTGCTCTCTGAATGAAATATTATAAATGAAGAAGGCTGTTTTCTGGGTTGTTGCACCGCGTAGTCTTATCGACGTTTCACAGGTCATTGCTGCTTCCATCATCAGAGGCAGCAAGAACCTAAATGACAAACAAGTCAGAAGACAGTCATCTTTGGAATCACTGCAGTGAAAACCTCAAATCCTACAATCCAGTCTCGTAAAATGAATGATTTTGTCCGGAACACGTGTTTCTCAAGACAAATTAATTTATTCTCTTGTATAATATACCTGCAGATGTTGGTGGTGGAGGAGGAGTCAGGCTGAAGTGGCGTATCAAAATGTAGCAGACACATTGGATGTGTTACGTTCAGTTTATTACAGTAAGTTTAATTTTTGAACTGAGTAATATATGTGTATGCTGGAATTCATGTCGACTTTACTTCGTGAGCAACGAAATATTTTAATGGAACACTGCAGTTTCATGAACTTACCCCACACCCTAGATGAGGTGAAAACGCCTGGTGATACGACATTGTTCGCATTTAAATGAACCCAGTGTCCACAAAATTAGAGCAGTCTCTTTACCAATGTAGCACTGAATCCGTTCTTCATGCAGACGATGGATCTGCGTACGTGGCACGTTGGCTTCTTTCGTCTCATTTTAATTTAAACCTTCCTTCCTGTTTCGTACTTCTGTTTTATGAAAGATTTCCATGATAGCGAGGAGAAATCTCGTCGACAGTGACAAATATCTACTTTCCTCGATCGTACCCTCCGAATGAAGTAAACCTGGTGTTAACTTCCTTCAAATGTTGCCATGTTTTTCATTTCGTATATTAAAACTTTTATGCGGTGCCTCGCATCGCCAGCGTCTGAAATACAAAATTTTACCCAAATCTGTCATCCGCTTTGGACAGACATGACCTTCATGCGTGGCAGTTTTGTTTTATTCAATGCCTGGGAAGATGTTGGCCATATGAGATATTTTTTTAAATGGGTAATGAGGTGATTTGTGTTTTGGTGGATTTTGTTCTTGCCGACGTACCGAAGTACCGTACTAGCTAAATTTTCTGTATATTTTGGTAAATGAAGTAAGGTGCAATATTAGTTTAATGAAGATTACTGAAAGTAATGCAAGATTTTAGTGGAAAAAATCTGAAACCGGTTAAATTTGGGACAAGCAAATGTGAAAGTGTAATGATTATGTGTGATTTTATTAATGTTAATTCCTGCTTATAATGTAATCTTATAAGTGTAATAATTTGTGTTGGAAAGAGTTTTACCAATACGAGTTATTTAAAAATAATGCGTGGGTAAAGAATCATGTATCCTGAATTTGGTGGCTATTACGTATAGCGAAGAGATTGTAGCGTAATATATACATTATTGTATTATGAATATATCAGTTTTTACATAATAAATATTATTGAAATACTGTAATTCCGTATAATGGGTTTAAAGTTGATTCTGCTGCAGATCTAATGTGTGACGGTTAACACGTTAACTGGAAAGTTTACCAAAATTTTGGTACTGGCATTTTCCCCAAATAATGTGGAAGGTCAGGTTGGCTGAAGCCCAGTCTGTATAATTTGCAGTCACGCCCCCAAATTGTAATGATGGAGTCGTTTCATCTTGGCCTTATGACGTCATTGAGATTTGCACTACAACACGCAATTTGGAAACCTATTTATATGGATAAATGCTGTTTTGTATCTTGATATTTAATCTTTCAGCAAATTATCTTCCTGTTTTTAATTTATTATGTGTTTTCATACTGAGCTTCGGTTACGATTCCCAAGTTTTTAATCTTAATAGTATGTCTCTTTTGGTGATCAAATCTTACATGATCTTAAAATGTTATTAATCTGTTACATTTTCTCTGAAATGTAATTCATGTTTTATAGAAATTATGTAATGAAAGTCACAGTGAAATGTGTTACGAAAGTAGTTCGCGCACACAAAATGTTACGATAATTTGGTGTGTTACGAGAACAGAGTCATCTTGCCACCACGTGGAAAAACTGAGAAACAGTGGCGTAGACGTGGATTTTTAAGTACCTGGAAAGATTAAGGTCGCAGTGTTTAAAAACACACACAAAATGGCAATATACTAAGTAGTACCTCCATTGATTTTTATTTTTAACCCAAATTATAACACAGTACATGTCATTAAAATATTTGTGCAGAATCCCAGAGATGCTCTTGTCTTCTTCTTGATATTTTCAGTGGATTTTTTTTTAAAGTGTGTGATTATTTTTTCCATCATGTTATATATTTAAATAATTTTTTATTATAATAATTGATAAACAATTATGCACACACTGAAAAACCTACTTTCATGCAATGATACATGTAGTTTTGATGAGTGATGGGGGCAGACGAGAGGAGGCTCGTTGAATTACGGTGCTGAGGTGGGTTGCGTGCTGTTGAAAAGGGCGGCTGGAGGCAGTAAGAATGCAACTTTGGTTTCTGTCAGCCTGTAACAGAATAAGACTTGATTGACGTTCGGTATTAAGAATAACACATCAGCATTGGCTATTGACGACCAGTTAACATCGTGACTCTACCTGTAGACATATTTATAGTTAAATAATCATCCTTTCAGACAGATATCTTATGTCGTCGTACGGCTAGGGGGAATGAGGCGCGCTTGCCCGAAGATTGCGTGGAGCCGAATAATGATTCAGAAGAGAAATTATTTTTTTGACAGGCGAATAGAAAATTCAGGACAGTTTTGTTTTTGTTGGTTGGTGTAAGACACAGAAAACAAAATATTTTGTATGGATAAAGTTGCATTGAGGTGTGTGTGTGGGTGTAACAGGTAAAGTCATCGCTGATGCTTAACTGCAGGTATATGGGGGAGTGGAGGTATAGCTCCACACATTCTTAGCTTTGGCACTAGATGTTGGTAAGAGGATGGCTTCGTGCTTGGGCTGGAAGACGTTAAGTTAGACCTTAGCACAGTTTGTTATGATGATGGTCTTTGAAAATCTCACGTGAGATCGGTGAAGTGATGACAAATTTGTTATTGATCACTAGAATTATACAGGATCCAATCTGAAGGGGCAGAACCAAACCAGGACTGACTGACTTACTTGTCCGTCTCGACCGGAGCAGATGTCGTGAAACTTCCACCGCTGCCTTCGGTCTCATTTTCCATAATTCCGATTTCAAACTGTACGCTTGATATGACGTACCTGGAAACAAGAAATAACTGTAGAAGGTTTTATAATAATTCCAAGTGTACAACCACTTTGTTCCTTCTGCGACATTTTATTTGTCAGTCGTGGTCCTCCCTGTGGTGATCAATATTTCAGAGGAACATACCACCTCTATCTTCTGGGTGATATTAATTTAATTTGCTATTATACTTTCACATGTTTTTGGATTTAAAAAATGTTTATTATTTGTTACTCGACAAATTTGTACCTGATCGTAAACTTTTTCACCATAGAAAATAATTCTCTTCCTCGTTGTCATAAGACTGATATATGAATCCTGACTATTTGATACATGTAGAACCTCTGCTGTAGACCTTAGTTATGAATGCAGATTATTAAAATGGAGTACTTTTATTCTTTTGCATCATTCAGAAATATTTTAGGCATAACAGCTAGAATGTGGATGTTTAAACCATTTGGCATGAAGTTTAAATATTTTTCTTGGTCTCGTAGACCATTATGAATTTATATGCTCTTTACACCTTGAAATCTTTATTGCGTATTACTGAATTAAATATAACATTAGGGCATTTACATTTGCTGTATTTTACTTTGCTTAATACAGCGAAGGAATGTAATACGAGAGTTGTGCTTAATCTGTGCTGAATCTAAATCCGAAACAATCTGCACTAATAAAATTTCCCACAAAGTGAGAGGGCGATGCCCCTCGTACAAATATTTGACATTACGCCAGACTCTACGCTTCTGTCGGCAATAATGTAAGTTGCAAATACCTCTTGGATAACCTTGAAGTCATATTTTCGTGACGTGTCTTTCTTTTGTTTTATGTTTTTATTTATTTATAGTCATATTCATGCCTGACAACAAGATAAGTAATTGAAAACAGTGAAAATATTTACATTGTGATTTAGACTAGCTACAGGTGGGAGGTATAAGATACTCGCGGTGATCAGGTCGCAGGTGTGGCCAAGGCTACAGAACCTTTGCCCATGCGTCACATGTATATATACAGACTGCCAGAGAAAGAGTGCACACATTTTTATTGAGAGTATAAACAGAGATAGGAGAGTGCAGTTTTCGCCAAATGAAACACTTCGAAAGCGTTGTCACACATTTCAGGCCTAGTTCCTTCCACAGAATGGACGATGCTGTTTTTAAAATCTTGCAAACAAATGACTCGTGTGCGACGTAACTGGTCGTTTGTGTACCCACAAAGGAAGAAATCCAACTGGAAACGTTTTGCCCAGAAATTGTAGTGCAGCGAAATTGTGGAAAGGTGAGTTGCTGTTTCGTGTGGTGAAAACTGTACTCTCCTATCTCTGTCCATTTTATCAATAAAAAATGTTTTAAAATGTGTATTTTCGTCAAGAGAGGATGACAAATGAATGCTAATAGTCACTTACCTTACGCTGCAGAAATTATTATTTTTATCTTGTATTTAATTAAACATTCCCCGTGTTAAGAAATGTTTGGGAACTTTTAAATCTTAAATTAGAGCAATATTTTATTTTCCTTGCACATTTTTTAGACAGCCATTTGTGGAAAAAACTGTTTTTTTTGTAAGTTTCAAGTGTAGTAATGTTTATACCGGATTTATAGGTTAACGTAAGATGTGTTGGAAATGGAGGTATGCCTCAGACATTCTAATCTCAGCATTCGTACCCAATGAATACGAAATTGGGTGGGTGTCAGAGCTGGCCTAGATGTTGTAGTGAACAGATCCTTATGAACCAAAATTACGTTTATTCCACACATCTTATAGTACAGACACACGATGTAAAATTTAATAAAAATGTAATCTTTGGTTTTCGAGATTGAATATGCAGACAGACAGGTGGACAGTCCCTCACCATTATGTTTTAGGTTATGTTGTTTATTGTAAATAATGCTTAAAAATATCATAGACAGAAAATGTACGTGATAATGAAATGAAATAGCTTTCTACACCTTCTCAGGTTGGCAAACCCACAGAAGTTGACAATACCATGGAAGTACTGCATAAGCAGTTGGCACTTAGCAGCAAATTCGATATTCTTATACGAGGTGCGATCGGAAAGTTTCAAGACTGTGTCAATACAGGGCGAAGCGGATGTAGTACGAGCTTCTGCCGCTAGGGGGTGCGGCCTACATTCATAGTGAATCAGTGTGCCAGCCGGCATCATCGAATTAGCATTTGTTTCTTAGTTACGGGCGTTTTGGTAGAACCTCATTGTTCATTACAATCGTCACAAAAACCTGCATCTGTGTAGCATAATCTCGTATCTCATGACGAAATTATGGACAGCTTTGAGGTGGCATCAGAAAACATGTTACTAATAAGGCAAGCAAATAATGTTTGAAGTAGGGACAACTTTATGTGCCAAGCTATGTCTTTGTTTTCTGAGGTCGTCATCAGGGGGTTACCGACACAGCCCAAAACAATTTGTCAGAAATCTGTGATAATATTCAACTTACGCGTTTTGAGTGTTGTTCTCACTGACCCATGATGTGTTAGAGGAGACCTCAGTTGTGGTTTCGTCAGCCATAATTTCTGCTAAGAATGCCACCAGGCAGGTAACAATCAGTGCTGCAAGCAGCTGGTCCTGATAAAAGAGAACACATTTAATGTGTGTGATATATTTAATTAAAGTTCATAGTAGCATAATTTAAGTGAAGAATTAATGAGGGTCACATCTCCCCCCTCCTCCCCAGCAAACGAACCTACTCAAGCTTATAAACTAAAGTTTGATATTACCTAACCTAACCTAACCTAACATCTGCTTACAGTATACAGCTTGTTCCATTTTGAAGTCTGTGTATTAAAATCTATTTTCAACAACACGTCACGCTAACAAATTATAAAGGTCAAACACTCATTTCATTAATGTAATTTCACAAAATAAAAACACTAACAATTTAAGGCTTATGTGAATATCGTCATATTATATCGAATTGGATGGCCAAAGTTAGGTACTTGTGATAATACGATGCTGTTCGTGATTAAAGGATATTTTGATGGAACGAAGGAAATTATAAACGCAGGGAGGCAACTTACAAAAAAAAACAGTCACTTGAAACCATTTACGTAATTTTTAATTTAAAAAGGTGGGTTAAGAGACTTCTGTGCCGTCCGTTTGTACCAAGTTACAAGTTTTGAATCAACTGACTTGTTTTTCACTATTGTAACTGCCCGAGCGAGACTGCACATCGCCCGGAACATAACCTAAATTGAGCTCTTTCGATCTTAAGACAACAGAAACCATACTCGTACATTTCAACTTAAATATACGTGTATTGGATTACTCTGCAGATGGAAAATATCGCACAAAATATACGTACATGAATATAATGGATCCAGAAGTTAGTAAGACGAGTCACTATAGAATGTGAAATAGCTACAAAACATGCAGATGAGTACAATTTGAAATATTAATTTGGTTTCACACATGTTACACTAAATCCATTGTCACACAACGGATTTGTTGATGATGATATGATCATTTCTAAACGCGTTACAAGTCCTTTTTAAATTATATTAATTTATCAACGGAATAAAATATGCGTGTATATATTTAATTTTTTTTACTTTTCATCCGAAATAATTTTTATATTACGTGTTGAAGATTTTGGTACCAGCAATGAAAAGTTTGGAACTTGGTCCATGAAGATGGTTCTTATATACATTGTGTTAACACTGTGTACAGTTGAATTTTTTTTTTCGAAAAATTTCATAGTTATTTACGATGGAGTGGTGCATTTAAAACGATATTTCCTTACTATTTAAATGGGAATAATTTTTTTCTGAACTACCCTTGTACTTATGATATATTTTTCAAACACACCTCATTGAAATAAAGATCATTTTAAATTATTGTTATAATGATAATCGTGGCTGAATAATGGAAAACAGTTAAACGTAACAAATTCCCTGTGAAGTTATCAGTGAAATGTGTAATTCAACTCACTTTTCTGTTGGTGGACATGTTGATCAGAAGCGCTGTCCTGAATAAGGGACACGAACTTCACAGTGTCCGGCTTATATACGTCCTAAATGTGAGTCACATCCAAGTAAAATCAATTAGCTCCACCTAAGTCACACGCGGCGTGATAAAATCCGAGCGAACGTTCAAGAAGTGTCAATGGTTCTGGCCTTCTAGCCATTTTGGACCTAGTAAATCAGGAGTGTCACTGACGCTCAAAGACCATTACGAGCTGGTACCAAATCGACGTAACAAGATTAAAATTGTCGAACAAACAACACCTCTAATTTGAACGTTCGAAGTGAAGGCTCTTTGTTGTCTCGTGGATGACTAAGGTTTGACGTCGATTCGCCTGCATTTGTTATTCACGTTCGTTAACGTATCAGACAGAACAAATAAAAACTGACACAGCAGCGTTTAGATAGACTACTACCAAAATACCGAATCAAAAATTATGACAAGAAGGTAAAATAGCAAACCTTACCACGCTAAAAATCTCTCAGCAGTATAATGTTTTTACTTTGTAAGATTTATACACTTGTACGCATCCTGTTTGGGGCGTACACGGCGAGACTGGTCGACAAACTAAGAGTAATCGATTGTTAATGCCCAATCTCTCAGAATATCTGACTTTGATATTGACCGCTGTCTGCAAAGGTTAGGGAGAGACTTTGAGTAAGTAAACTATCTTATATGGTGATATTTAATATTAAGAGTCTAAACGATGTGTATTATCAGATTAAATTCCGAAACAGGGCCCCAGCCTTGTGAATGTAAACTTACGAACGGCTCGGGCAAGCTTGTAAGGGATGAGATTATGTAAATGTTCAGTCATTTGTTTGATAAAGAATACAAAAATTACTTTATCACAAAAGGAGGCTAAATTGCATTGTTTGCGTAGTTGAAGACAGGAAAATGCAGATAACTGAAATAGTGCAGGATTAAAATCAGGACAGGTTTTAGTTACGAAATGGGGATATATGAAAGACAAATGAAACGAATATTAGAAACAAAATTTTTGGAGACGAACGAATCTCTTATCTGTTTCTCTCGTCAAGAACGATACGAGACGCCATAGAATTATCTATTGCGCCAGACGTCAAGAGTTGAAAAGAGGATATGCGATCGTGTAGCCACGTATCTAAAAGGTTGGAAGTGTCCAACGTTTCTTGACGACTTATCACGATCGTAGCACAGTGCTGATCAATCGAACAGGGCTTTCGTTTGTTCCAATCCGAAACGTATATAATAATCATCGCTGGAAATATTAACATCGTATTTTAACTATAGGCCTACATAAAATAATAATAATAATATTGCATTTTACATTAGAACATTTTATTTCTACGTTAAATTTTAGTGACTAAATAAACAGCACACTTTTAACGTTCTAGCGAAATTTTTGACCTGGGTGAGGTAATTTTATAATTTTCTCACTGACAAAGAATTCCTGAGGACGTCAATCATTTCATGTGCTCGAGTATAATTTTCAATTTCGAAACTTTAGTGCGTGTGATCATGACATCCTTTCGATTGTAATAGCACGTAATTTTAATGCTGTAAATAAACACTTTTAGACGTACCGGTAACAATACATCAGCCGCGAAAAGTGGGCATGGTGTCCTAACCCCAAAATCAAGATCTGAAGCATTCTTTAGAATTTCGCCCGTTAGTGGTCACGGGCAGGCATATTTCACCGGAAAACAATATTCAATTACAGGAAACCGTTTGCTGTTTACCGTTGCAAATACGTGTCATGTGCTAATCAGCTTCAGTTGATCATAAAAGTGGTTACAGTGAAATATCTGCGCAGTTATCCCAAAATATGCGAACGGTGTTTTATAAAACGAATTCGAATGGCACGACACGATATTTTCAAGGTGTTTGTTAATTGTCCTAATCACAATGCAATTAGCGTTCCAATGGAAAAGCAGGGCTGCACGGACACAGGGCAGTGAATCTGAGCTGTCCATTAATGTGGTTCAACAGGCCTCTCTCCTATATTTTTCAGTATCTTACTAGACGCCAAATAATCACAGCTGTATGAAAACATTACGTGGCAAAATTTTAAAATTCTAGTTGCCTTAAAACAGACATTCCTTGCCAATGGAACGGAATGATTTTGAAATCAAAAGTTCGGACTACTTTATGATTGGTTCAGAAGATTACGTAGCTTGTCAGCCTGGAGACGACATTTTGCGACATCTCTTGTGAATAATAATAGAAGTTCTTATAGTAGTAGTTCTGGTAAATCGTGTTAAGATGTCTCTACGTGTCCTGTTAACTTGTCCTTCATGTGTTCGACATGGTGACTCCCACTGCCTGAAGCCGCCATCATTGGCACTAGAAATACTAACATAAGGGAAGCTGGCTAATGGATGAATAAACTATGAGAAGACCTGG
This sequence comes from Zootermopsis nevadensis, assembly GCF_000696155.1. Next base: position 183,363 of record NW_019060402.1, read on the forward strand.
AAAACTCAACTGCGCTAGACATCGAGAAGTGAAATATTGATATTTGAGTTAAATTGTAAGTCTCCACTCGTCATTTATAAATCTTTTTCTTGGAGAGATTTTGATTAGAAATTCTTGTACATTGCGTTAGGTAGTAGCTGATAAATTCAGTTCTTGAAATGCTCCATAGAATTTGAGGTGCTCACGATAGTTTGTATCTATCAATATATTCGATAGTGTTTCTACCGTTGTCCTAGTTTCTAATTCAGATGTTGGTGTTCTGTGTGCCATGTTTATTTAGCTCGAAGTGCAGGATTTGGATGGAATAGAAAAGGTATTGTGTTCTGGTGTGTCGTTTCTGATATAGAACTGGTAAATTAAATACTGAAATAAGAAGTGCTTTTACCTTGATTTGATTTTTTCCTAAATTGCAAAAGATTTCCTTAAAGTGTTTATTGGGAACATATTTTATCATTCAGAGTTATTCAGTTGAATTTAAGTCAGATGCCACTAACTTCCATTTATTTTGTAATATGCTACTTTCATGAAACTTTCCGTTTTGTTAGATGTGTGGCCATGTGGCCTACCTGGCAGTACTGCTGCTGCTAACAATATTGCAGGCATTGTATCTTTCCTGGCATAATATGAAACCAGCAGTTAAAGTGTGGTAACCTTCTTTCAGCTCCACCTTAGGGGAAAAGTTTTTATGACAACTCCTCAGGATTGTCCTCACTTGCCTGACTAATGAATATTTATTACATGATAGAATTTAATAGAATTTATTTACATTCCATAGATCCTTCATAGGCTCAAGCCAAGGATGTAGAACTTGCCATTGCACAAGTACAGTACTTATTTCTAATAAAAATATAAATTACATTGATGACCAGAACTTACTCTCGTGGTTGGCGTAATTTATCACTGTGGTCCATGTTTTAATTTGCTGTCTATTGTATTTTTTAAAATTCAGTGCACATTGGGTAATATCCTTTGTAGTGTTAACTGTGGTCCGGAGTAATTGTAAATAATGTAAGGTTTGTAAAGTGAACTAAGTATGTGTGAATTTGTGTGTTGTTATCAGGCCACCCAGTTGTAGCGTGTTTTTGCTGCTGTGTAGTCATAACATTTTATAACCAGTTTTTTGACAGGGCCATGTGTATTGTTTTGTGTTGATTTTTATACAATAATTATTTAATATTAGGACAGGTCGAAATAGCCGAGTCTTGTTTGAAAAAAAAAAGAGAGGAATATTTTTTTTCAAAGTTATTTTTGTAGAGTATTTCAAAATTTATGTAAAATTGCTTTTATATTCCTGTATTTTGTAATTGGATTTCTAGGCTGGTGCATGCATCTAAAGATATCGACGTATGTTAGTGTAGAAAGACGTTTCATCCTTGCTTGGTTGATTGTCTGATAATACTTCATTGCATTCACCATGAAATCTTCAAGCCCTACACCTAAGTAGAATGCCACAACAGTACCAAAACGAAGCTTACCGTAGTTTTAAGTATAAATTTCTTCAGTTGTCTGATGCTGGTAATCATAAGTAGTCGGTAAAGTTGGGTCGAGTATAAACACTGAGATACTTAACGTTACATAAAATTTACAGAGAATGGGGAAGCTGAGAAGAGAGAGGCACAAATATCATCTGTCAAGAGCGAAGTCAACAAACGGCGCATCAGTCACTCCCACCGAGAATAATGAAGCGAGTAAAGGAGAGTCACCAGAATCGTCCGCATTGTTACCTGTGCCGGAAAATCTCTTCGCTGGTGTCGATATTTCTTTCGATAGTCTGAAACAGTCTTTGAAAGATCCTGACGTCAGGAGCGTAATATCCAAGAAGTCGCTTTCTGGAGGAAGTCTTAAATCTAAGAAAGAGAAAAAGAAACTTCGTCATGAAGTATTCCTAAAAAGTAAGAGAACGTCGTTAGTTTTTAATCTTTCCATTATGATTATCTTATGTGTGGCACAGATCGTGTTTATTAAACGTCACTGTCAGAATTCAGGTTCTGAATGTTAGAAAAAGAAGCGCGTAATTCATAAATATTGATTCGCGGTTATTGACACAATTCCAGTTTCTTTTTATGAATGTTTTCCGTTGTTTTAATGGGGGTTTGTTAGAAGTTTTATTATTCTTTTGTAAGCATTTTATAACAAAACCAAAAGTCTTAAAAGTCAAGATTTCCCCTCTCTTGGAAGTATTGGGTGTACAGGTAGGCCCTGCTTTACGACGCCTCATCTTACGCCGTTTCACATCAATGCCCTTTTAAAATAATAATGACAAAATTTAAAAAAAAAACAAATATAATAAGAAAATTTGTAAACGCAGCACAGGAAGTGGGTACCTAGGCGGCGCTAGTGTCGGCGTCGGTCGCTTTCTCCTCGTCCGCCAGTACAATACATTATAATTGTTCCTCGATTTACTCCGCTTCAGCTAACGACCCCGAGGAGGAACGTAACCCCGGTGTAATTCGGGGCCCACCTGTAATTAATTGTTTTGTGAGCAAAGAAGCTCAACTGGGGGGAATGTCAAAACTTTGACCATGTGTGTGCGCATGCGTATGCGCTCGCTGTGGTTTCTTAATGTCGCCGATATCTTCCGATTCCAAATCACCAGTCTTCCCTCTGTCCATCCGCTGTCTCTAGACTCCTCTGTCCTGGATTCCTTCCACGCTTTTGACCCTCCGTCTTCCTTTGTTTCTCCTTCGTTGTGGCATCCACCCCATCCTTTGTTTATTAATTCAACGAGCCTGTTGACAAAACTAATTAAGACTGTGATGCAATAAAACGTCATGGATCGGAATTATAATGTCATTTTTCTCGAGTTAACGAATCTCGTACTAGCAAGGCAGGTGCTCTAGCTTCTTTGCATTTGAGGGGCTCTGGTACCCAGGTACGAGAACAGGGCGCTGAGGAAAAAGAATATTTGGACTCAAGAGGGATGAAATACTAGGAGGCTGCGGAAAGTTGTGTGATGAGGAGCTTCGTAAGTCGTGCTCATCACAAAATATAATTAAACTTGTCAAGTTGAGGAGGATGAGGAAACCAGAAGGAACGAGACCATCAGAAAACCTAGACGTAAGTGGGAGGATAATATTAAAATGGATCTTACTGAAATAGGGTAGGGTGGTGTAGATTTGTTTAATCTTGCTTAGAATAGCGGCGAGTGGCGGGCTCTTGGGAGTACGGTAATGAACCTTTGGGTTCCGTAAAATGATGGGAATTTCTTGAGTGGCCGAGTTGACTTTTGGCTTCTCGGGAATGACGCGGCTTCGCGGAGGAAGTAAGTAAAATTCTGAAGGTGTTCGTGCCACTTCACAGATTCTTGTAAAAAGTGTGAGGATGCGGTGGCCCCCACTGGCAGTCTGTGCGACCAATTTTGTGCCGTACACGAAAGCGCATATATGGGGAACAAGAAGCGTGCGCAGTCTTGCGATCGGTAAGCAAGCAAGTTGAGAGATGCGGGTTTAAGGCGGAGACTGACGTCAAAATTTATTGTGTAAGAATTTAATTCTGAAGTTTTTATGGTTGTGATGAAGTTTGTGACCAAATGAATAACTATCAGCTGTACCAAAGACCTAGAATAAATGACCACTTGAGTGATTCTCTGCACGCCAAATTATGTAATGTTGTTACGTATTCTCTTTCGTTGAACGTCATTCGCTCTGATTCGCTTTCAGAACTGCAGGCAACATACGAGATAAGAAAGTCTGGAAAGAAACGGAGAAGATCAAATAAGAGCCCACGTGAAGTGGAGAATGCGGCACGGTCAGACAAACTGCCGTCCCGACATTTGTCAGACAAACTGCCGTCACTTGATTTAAACATTGAACTTGCCCAGAAGACTTCTAGCTCCAAGGAAAAGTCGGCTGCAAAACACAGGAGTATTCCTAAAGCAAAGCGCAGGAATAACGTCATGTAAGTAGGATTTGAGGTTCCCACGGCGGCGAGTCCGAAGATGGCTGTCTTCTGGGTTGTTACGCCGTGCTGTCTGGTGTGGAGGTTTACAGACGTTTCAGAGGTCCTTGTGGCCGCCATCATCAGGGTGATTTGCATACTACGTGCCACAACAACCCAGAAGACAGCCATCTTAAGATCACGTGAGTTTTCTCCCATTGACGTTTTCCCGTTTTATCTGTTAATATTGTTTGTTTGTTTGTTTGTTTTCCCTCCCTTTTCCATTTTCAGGTGTCCCTCGGCATTTTGAGTTCTGGTGTAAACTCAGACACGTTTTATGATTTTCCTTTTTTCAGTTATCAATTCCTGTGATCCTGCTTTTTGGTACAGGCTTCTGTATGGAAACGCAATTGGAATTTCCTTTTAATGTACGCTTCTTTTGTTCAGCATTTGATTTCACAATAGTTATTTTAACCTACTATTTGTTATTACAAAACAGTAATTCTGCCTGCTGTCTTGTATGGGTTCGAAACATGGTCTCTCACTCAGAGGGAGGAACACGGATTGCAGGTGTTTGAGAATCGGGTGTTGAGGAGGATATTTGGGCCTAAGAGAGAAGACGATGGGGTGTGGAGAAAACTGCATAATGATGAGCTTAAAAATCTGTACTGCTCCCCCAATATTGTCAGGGCGATTAAGTAGAGAAGAGTGAGATGGACGGGGCATGTAGCGCGTATGGATGGGACAAGACGTGTGCACCGGGAAGCCTTGAGGGGAAGAGACCTCTGGGGAGACCTAGACGTAGATGGGAGGATAATGTCAGGCGGGATCTATGGGAGATAGGAGTTGAAGGAGACTGGATTTCGTTGGCCCAGGACAGGGTCCGGTGGAGGGCTTTGGTTAATTCGGTGATGAACCTTCGGGTTCCGTAAGCCATCTGGTTGGTTAGTTAGTTTACAGTCATTGTTATGGAAAAGAAGTATCCTTATGACACCCTGGAGATTATGTGTGTGTGATCCCATTTTCAGTTCTGAACGAGCTGACCGACTTTGCCGTTGGAGACCACCCCAGTCTCGCGCTGTTTTAATTTCCTAGTCATTAATGACTAAATGGGTGTGCAGGCTTATGGGTTGAGAGAACCGTCTGTGCTCAGTTTGTGGTGAAGACTTGAAGCCCTCATCACCATTTATTATGTAATTTTCTACAGTTCTCTGCACTTGATTTCTGTAAGATCTCAAACAGTTTGCTCGTCTCAGTGATTCTCAGTTCCTTCCTTTTTTCAGAGAGAGAGAGTAAAATGTAGAATTTAAAATATTGTGGGTTGTATTCCGTCTAGGGGCACATGCAGGTGTCCCGGAAAGTTGCGCACACACAGGGTTAATATTCCATATTATTATGTGTATGCATCTTTTTGCGACTCTGCATTTCTGTAATTGTGTATCTGAGGATGTGTACAAATGTGAAGAGATTGCAGCTGTGGTTTGTTTAATGAGTTCTGTGTTTCTTCAGGTTGCAAGACATTTCCCTGTTTAAGCGTCTTCTGGCGAATGACGGATTCAAGGCAGATCCAGTGACGTCAGTTTCAAGCCACGTTCGATCTAAGGTGTACGAAGAATTCATGAGTGAAGCCTGATCGTCCATACGAATATTTGGTAATAAAATAAGCTGCTTTATATGAGAATGTTGGAAAACGTAGTCGGAACATTGCGCGTGTTTTATCGACATTGTCTGTACGTATTCTTTCTTTAAATACGACGGTTTGCTCAATAAAACAATTTTAGCGTTATAAGCCTAGGTCTACATTTACGCGGTGTTCGTCTCATGTGACTATTTTTTTGCCGTTGATTGCACTTGTGCTTGGATAATGTGTATTCATATCAGTGTTCCTCAACAGCAGAAAATGTTCGTCCTTCTCCCATTGGCTAATTCCCAAGTCATGTGACGAGCAACATGCAGCTTGCAGGCCATAGGTTGTCAACCGCTGTTCTGAATTGCGGTAAGAGGACTCGTCTTCCCGTGGAACGTCTGCGTAGCTCATTTGCATCGGAGTGGAGTTTTGCGTCTGCAGAGGTGACGTACAGTGGTAAATTTTGTGTTCGTTTTTCGAGGATCTCGACTTATTGTAGTCGTCACGAAATTAGATGTTTCGAGACGCAACATCACGGAATGAATCCGCCTCTCCTCACCGCGTGACTGTATATTCACGGCGCTGCCTTCCAGCTTTCTTCATTTCTCACATTTTGTGTCATACGTTAAATCGTTGGGCCCGGTGTAGTGATATGGAACGTCGGTCTGAAAATTTCTTGGCCGTTACTTTGTTTGTAATGCGTGACAGATTGGGAAAATGAGACATGAGAAGTCAGAATAATCAGATTATGTTTAACGTCCACAAGTCGTGGTGCAAAATCACTACCTGTTTGCAACGCCCAAATATACACTGTATAGGGTGTATATAAATTATCTTTGCATTTTCTTTTGTGGATAAAATCTCGTTGAAGAGACGTAGACGCTGTTTGAGCAGCAAATGCGACAGAAACTCTCGAAGTTTAATCAGGTTCCAGTAGGTGTTATTTTTGTACACGTCTCGCATATACCCGATGTGTGCTCGGCGAGTCACGTGCCAGATGTGGGAACAGTAATCCAAGTCATCCCAAATTTAGTGCTTTATGCTTGAATTTCTTCGTGTCGGACGTAAATGGGTACTTGGCCGGATTGGCCCGTGCGTAATGCGCGTTACGCAGCTGTTGCGGAATCTTTCTGCGCTAACTGCAGAACACGCCAACTCCTCTCTCGTGGGGGCAGCCATTTTCAAAACCAGTGGCATCTAGCGGAGGCGTGCAACAACAGCCATCACCGGACCATTTGAAAGAAAACTCTGATAGTTTTTCTATCGACTGGTGCGGTTCTGAAGTTCTAAGTACGCTGCATTTGTTTTCTGTATAATTTTTAAAGTGTAATGTTCTTTTTTTACTCACCCTGTATTTTTAGTTGGTGCTTACAATCTTTTATCTCCTTCTTCCTTGTACGTTCTCTCCACTTGCGTGGGAACCCCATTTATGTGTGCCACCTACGTTTTGAACCACCGCAGCCTAACAAAACCATAAAGTGCAGGGGACGTTTAGCTCGACGCAGTTTGAGCCGTCATGAGACTGCTTGGTGAGGGGAGATGGCTGAAAATGGATGGCATAGAAGGTTCCTTACTTGACTAAACCATAAATTAATAAATTTAGTATTTTATAACAAAAAACTGTCTTAATTTAAATCTGAATTTACGAGGGATCGAGCGAGACTCGTCCCTCGACTGCCCCGGATGTGATGACAAAGAAATGAAGAACGCGGCGGTCAGAATGTGTCAGTCCTGCAAATTGTTCGACTAAACCTAAGTTGTCTCGGTTACGCTGACGGAGCTGCGGTGTTGCCTCGAAACGTCTGATTTTGTGACTTTTTCAAAGTCAAAATGTTCATACAAGAAGTTCCTTTTAAAAGTCATAAATGTGATGTTGTCCTGGAGGCGGATGAGTTTGTGGATGTGTCGAGACTCTGCGGATGGTTTTCGTTGTCAAAGGTAAGAACCTGGTGTTTTTGTAATAGGTGATCAAGAAATTTGAAGGCTTGACTTTTGGTCACCGAGGTAGTGATCTTATTTATCGCTGCTTGCACGTGCATGCGCACGTGAGTATAGGAGTTTCCAAATCCTAGAAAATTCAGGTTTGAGACGTTTTAAACGAGTGGCATCCGAGGGTGCGCCTGCAACTTCCATCTCGATGGACCACAGAAGAAGAATTTCTGTCCCGATCACGAGATAAAAAATTGGATCAGACACTAAGCCTGATTTCTCATCCATGGCAAATCGTTGCGATAATGTGGATGAATAGAAACCTCACCCATTGATCGGACGTCAGTGTTAGAGTAGTAATTACAAGTGTTAGGTTAGGTTGTCATTTGTTTTTGTGTGGACGTCAGTGTCAGAGTAGTAATTACAAGTTTTAGGTTAGGTTGTCATTTGTTTTTGTGGTCATGAAGTGTAGTTTCTTAATATGGGGACTGAACATACATTTTAAGTATTTAAAGACGAGTGTCGTGGTGTAATCCGTACTGGAACACTCGGTTTCCATACGCGTGCTTTGAAAGCTCTAAATTATGATTGATCGTAGATGAAATAAGAAACGATATATCGTAAATTTAGTTCGCGAGTATTACCGTCGATATCGCGCGTATAAACACAGTCAGCAGAATGCAGGTTACGTAATAACAGGCAGAAATCTTGAACACTAGATTCGTTAACAAAATCAAATGCATGAACGTACATAGTTTCCTTTCTCGTCTGATGATTCATCGCCTGTCGGAAACTGATTGTTGACAAAAGAAGGTGCTTTCAAAGTTACGTGAATTTGTTTTGCAAAGAAGAAATTCTCTTCAGTTGTTGATTTTAAAGAAAAAGATACTTTTGTGAGGTTATGTTAGTTACATTTAACAGCTTTGGCTTCTAACTTTGCGTTGTTATTTGAATACTGCAAATCAGAAAGATTGCGTAACGATGCGAGTTAGATTTGTGTAAGAGCACTGGACTCGTGTGCGTATGGTCCTGGGATCGAATTCTGGTAAAGCCATTTTTTTCACGTTTATACGTTTCGACAATGTTGAAACTGCCACAGAATATTGCGATGTAACATATGACGATGCTATTCGGCGTTTTTGTAAGTTTTATTCCGAAGGCGCCTAAATATTGTTCCGATAGTCGTTTTTCGTCCATGTTCTTGGGAAATGCTTCTCGCTAATCGAAACAGCGATAATATGGATGGGTGATGTTGATTTGATATTTCTTTTACAAGAATAATTACAATTACGTAATGTATTTTAAAGGAAACAATAAACACAGTTTCAATGTGACGTGTGTACGCTTACAGTAAAGTTGTTTGAACGTACTGGGTAATTCATTACAATAGATAAAAGATGAACACTTGCGGTAAATTGTGTTAATCGCGTAGAAATGGTGACGAGACGCAAAAGTGTGTGCCCTCACGTCATTTATATTTGCACATCTCCCCGCCTCGGGTTTTCAATGCACACACACACACTCGCCCTCACGTTATTTATATTTGCACATCTCCCCGCCTCAGGTTTTCAATGCACACACACACTCGTTCCAAGCAATGGTTTCTTGCCCGCTGAATCATTTCGAGGTCTTCTCCTGTTACCCGATGCAGCATTTCTGTCACGTGAGTTCTCTGGTACTGTAGGTCACGTCTTTCGTTAGGCCCCAGTCAAGTTGGTTGAGGTCCGGAAGTCTCGATGTATTTTATCACCACGACCAATCCCAATGATTTTCGTAACGTTTATTATAAAGTACGTCGCAACATGATGACCGACGTACGGTGGCAGCACTTGCGTCGTGTTCAAAGACTATCCTACGCCTTGTCTGCAGAAGCACTGCCTTCGTCAGGAAGTAAAAAAATAGTATTCAGCCCAAACAGTTACGTGTCGTCATCTATCGAATTATACGCGAATGGACATCTGAAATTCTTTTGACGAGTGGTTTTTTTTGGGCCGTGTGGGCTGGTATATATTACCGACGTTTCGGAGATATGGAGGCAGAAAGCTCTTAAAACGTCCGCGACACTTGCAAGTAAGCTTTAAATATTGTATAAACATATTTTACTCGAAATTACCTCCCGAGGTTTATGGCGGCACCTCCCGTTGTCCACCGTCGACACCATTTCGACGGAAAATTAACCAGTGATGATAACAGGAAAAAGTCGAATTGAAAATTTTGTGCTGAAGTTAATTTTTGTTGTGTTCCATGAATGTAAATCGTGAGGAACGTAAGGTTAGGTAAAATTTCCTCTTCCAGGGACTTGCCACGTAAGACCCCGAAAACGTCGGACCCCGTGTAGATAATCAAATCGAAACTACGTTTTATTTTACGAGTCGATTTCTCGACAATCGACTTGTGCCGAGGGCGCGGGTTAATTTAAGGAGGAGGGAGGGAAAAGGAATGTTTGCACCCCTGCTGTTTCATCAGTTGGTACGAACCTTTCAACGAGGTCGCTTTGTTTTCCGATTTTGTTAATCGTGGTTTGTGTTTCGTGCAACGAGTCGTGTCATCGTTTTGCATCACGGAGCGTCGCCATCGAAATAGTCCACGAGTTTTCTTCGGGTATGGAAGGTATTGGTTCGTCGTAATTCCTCTTATCGTTGTAGACTTTGTGGTAAAACAGAATCAATTGCCCTTCAAACCACTTCTGCTGGTGTTCGTGTCTAGCCTCACGGACTCATTTAATCTACGACTCGTAGACCAAGAATTTATGACTGCAATAATCATACTTTAAACAGGGCAAAATATTCAAATTTCTGACTGCAATGATCATACTTTAAACAGGGCAAAATATTCCGATAATATTTGTGGGCTGTTTACACACAGAAATTAATGATACTTCGTTGATTATTTTTAAAAAAAAATATCAACTGCTTACGTCATAAAATATAGAGCGAGAGACATGATTATGAATTTGGAAAAGAAAAAAAATCCCCCAAACTTATTTAACGACTCTGCATTGAACACAGGTTTATGTATGTCTCTATTTGACGGCGACTAATCAACTCGAAAAGTTACATTAGCCGTTGAGAAGGTAATTATGATCCGATGGGAAGGATTCATGTTTTGAAAAACGCGACGGACAGACAGACGTGGAGAAGACTGTGAATAGTTCAATCTCTTTAATTTTTTAATTTAATTTAATTAATTTTAATTTAATTAATTTAATTTAATTAAGGCAAGTGAGATAATATCTTTCCTTCAGCATCCTTTCCAGTTCATTTTTCAACCTCATCAGGGCATCTGCGTTAATTTTTTTGAAATTTGATATTGGCCTTGGAAGGGCGGCGTTTGGATTACGTTAATGTTGGGCGGGGGGGGGGGGGGTGGCTACTATAGAACGGAATTTTGATGTTGGCACTGGGAGGGCTGCATGAGAGGTTTGCAGAGAAACGTAGAATTTGGGTACCAAGTCTCTAGGACCGAGGAAAATCACGGAAAACCTTGGGTCGGGATGGCCGGTCGCAGGACCTTCCGGCATTGAAAATCGCGAGCCCTGACGGTGGTCCCTGTCCGCGCTGTTCCTTCGTTAAAAATCGACACATTTCTTCTCTTTTTTTACGTGGGTGTGTTTTGGATACGAAATGACCAACTTGGTTCGTTGTTTATCCAATTACAAAGTCGTAATCCACTGTGACCGAAGATCGTCTCAATTATATTTAATGATTCAGCCCGTACCGCGAAGAAAACACAACGCCTCACCATTACATCGATCGACTGGTTGACGCTGTTTAAGGAAATAGTCGCTGTTTACACTGAGAATCATAGTTCGTCTGATTAATATTAAAAGATTCAGCCCGTACCGCGAAGAAAACACAACGCCTCACCATTACATCGATCGATGTTTAAGGAAATAGTCGCTGTTTACACTGAGAACAATCCGAAACACGTAAATACAAGACGCAGAGTTTATGATTACATATATTTACCATTTGGATTTGAATGATTTATCTGAAACAGAGATTTCGTACTTACGTTCTTTAAAAGCATCGAGTGTACTCGGCTTATTAATGCTGGTCGTGCGAATTCGAGACGCACGGATTCAGTTACATTTTCTGTGTTTTCAATTCGATATCTCGGAGACGAAGAAACGATTTTTGTTTTCTAACAAAATGTTTCAGTTGGCAACGCCAAAGAACGTGTGAGCGACATCCTTGTTTATTTAACGCTCGTGCCGTCTTTTGTTTTGTTGTTTTTTAACACCAACGTAAAAAAAACTAATTTTTTTTTCGTTGTTTGTAATTTATTTAATATTTATTTTTAAGCTGTTTAGTAAAAGTGAGGTCCACGATGAAATTAGGGATGGAATAGAAGTCAGGTACCGGTGTTATTGTTACGAAAAACGAAGGACTTAGATATAATTCAGAAGTTCCAAATGCATTATTTCAGTCCAATTGTTTCGGTGACCTAGGAATTTGCACTGATATTAAACTAAATGCATGAACATGTAATATGGCTCGACTTTTGTGAAGGCGGTGACGAACGTTCCGATGCCATACTCAGGTATCATGTGGCTTTCGTTGGAGAACCTCAAGGTGAGAGACAGAGGGGCGGGGGGTCGGTTGGTACAAACTGGATTGAAGTGGCTCCACGTAAGGTTTGATGATGGCTTACGCCGTTCCAGGCGTCATAACAAAACAAATGTATTCGACTGCAGTTAGAGGTTGTCCAGAAATGACGTCATGAAGTCTTCAGGGGGGCCAAATCAAGGAATCGATTAAAATTTGTAAGGTCATTACTAGATCAGTACATAAATTAGGAATCTTTGTGAAAAAATGTCTGCTATCGGAGTTGTAAATCGTGCTGAAGATGGCAAACATTTGTCTGAATTTTTTTTTAAAATATGCAGCGCACGTATAAAACCAGATCTTGAGTCTACGTCCGAAAATATGTTTCGACAGACACGTGGAATTCCGTGCGCGTAAATCAGTTGTTTGTACGAGTCCCAAAAGCGAGCGAAGAACTCAAGATTGTCGCCATTTTCTGTGTTTGTTTCTAACAATTTCAGTTGGTTTCGTGACCCTTAGAGCTAAATTACATTATAATGTATTGTTACTGATTTACATTACTTTATAGCAAATTTAAGAACGCGCGATTTCTGAAGTTACGATTCGAATTTGTATAAATATAACAATAACTAACTACCTAGATGGCTTACCGAACCCGAAGGTTCATCACCGAATTAACCAAAGCCCTCCACCGGACCCTGTCCTGGGCCAACAAAATTCAGTTTCCTTCAACTCCTATCTCCCATAGATCCCGCCTGAGATTATCCTCCCATCTACGTCTAGGTCTCCCCAGAGGTCTCTTCCCCTCAGGCTTCCTCCCGACTGAGATTATCCTCCCATCTACGTCTAGGTCTCCCCAG
>NW_019060402.1:221875-235713 GCF_000696155.1 Zootermopsis nevadensis
AAAAATTCCTCCAAAAAATGCATTCTGCCAACAGCGATGAGGCAGTACAGGCCTAAGTGTAGTGTGTGCACGCGCGCACGCAAATAGGTGTAAATGGGCATGTATAATGTGTTTGTCATCAGTATGCAAATTTCAGCACAGTGGCTTCAGCTCTGAACTCCCTGACAGCTGTGATGGTGAAAGACTTTATCCACGGAGCACTCAAATGGGAATTGCCCGAGCAGCAGGGAGCGAAAATAGGAAAATGGATTTCCTTCATCTTTGGGCTGCTCAGCTTCGGGCTCGTGTTTGTCGTGGAGCAGATGGGGAGCGTGCTCCAGGTACGGGAACCAGCAATCAAGCTGGACAACTTAGAGACAAAACTTCTAACGTGTATCTTACAAAAAAAAAAAAAATTCTGGGGGACTAACATTCATCACTGAACCTTTTGTTGTTATCCTCAGGTCTTCCCAGTAAATGACGGAATTGTACCTTGTAAGAGGTCGAAATATTTTACTCCTGTCTAATAATTAACCATTTGTGCCCATTTTTACATCTTCCTTTGTACCTATAACCTCTTAAGTTACCATACAACCGTTCAATCTGCGGTTTATTTATCCTGTTTTAGAAATGAATTAATCCCCGTAATTGAAGTGATGGCCCCGATTGGGTGGTAGAGGGAAAAATTGTGATTTTAGCCTCAACGTTCATAGAAATATAACTGCAGCAGATGACGCACCACAGTTTGGATGCACTGTAATTTATAAAATGTAATATTAACAGTAGTCCCGCGCCGTAGCCGTCCGGTCTGAGGCATCATGCTTCGGACCGGCGATACGGAATGCGCGCTGATTCGAGTCTCGGGGGAGAAGAAATTTTCTCGTGAGCTTTCGACCGGTGTATGGGACCGGTGGCAACCCAGCATCGTGAGGAAATTGGGGAGCTACAATGAGTAGCGTAATCCGGTCAGGAAAACTAGCAATGGCTGGGGGTTCGTCGTGCTGACTACACGTCACCCTGTATCTGGTTGGATGATCGTTCACCTCTGCTTAGGCGTGTGAACGTGAGGCCAGCAGTCAAGCTAGTCGGCTTTGGCTCTCTGGAGCTGCTACGCCACGGATTTAATTTTAGTATTAACAGTGGACAGGCTAATAATATGATATTCTCACAATCATAAAAATTTGAATCTTTTATAGAATACCGCCACTTAGCACAGATATGTTATTATTTCAGATAGCTCTCAGTTTCAATGGAATGGTTGGAGGAATAACACTTGGGTTGTTTTCGCTTGGAATGTTCTTCCCTTGGTCAAATTCTAAGGTAAGATCTGAATATTTGCCAGAAATTAGAGTTTTGAACACAAATAACTGCATTTCATTTTCTCGAACACAGAAGTAAAATCATTGGCCTTGTTAAATTTAGCGTTCAGCATTTTCCTTATAGCGTACTGGGCATGCGACATGTTATCTCTTGCTGAACCACCCCATAATAAATTTTATTATTATATTATTACAATCAAAACAACAATAACAACCATGAATAAGAAGACTGTGCAAGTACATTCATAATTTGTGTATTACGTGTGTAGTGTAGATACTTTTAATAACATTGACTATCATTTATGACAATGTCCAATGTAATTTCAGTAAAACAAGCCGTTATTTTATCGTCTTTGTTTATTTAGAAGTTTTCAGTAGTAACTAAGAAAACATTCAGACTTTCTTACATGTGTTGTTAATTTTATCTCTGTAAATTGCCTGATAACCTAACTGAATCTAATTATGTTTATTAACATTTTTAAAAATGAGAAAAATGGTCTTAATTCCAAATGGCATGATTTCTTATTCATGAAGGGGTGTGTTCTGATTGCAGGGTGCATTGTGTGGGGCTGCCATAGCAACGGGTTTGGTTGTGTGGATCGGAATTGGCACGCAGATTGCACTGGCTAGTGGGGTAATCGTGTACGAAGAAAAGTTTACCACGGTATCAGGTTGTGCGTGTGAAAATGTGACTGAAGTTCCTTATACAACACTCCCAGACGTCCAAATCCAGGAAACAAGGTAAGTGTGTCGTTACTGATATGGTAGTAGGTTTTGATGTTCTCTTGACATCCAGTGTGAAGATGGCTGTCGTCTGGGTTGTAGGACCGTGTATTCTGCTGCCTCCATCATCAGGGTGACTCATCGCCCTTCTACCATTCTACATGGCAAGGCAAACCAGAAGACTCTAAAGTGGTTTAGTATTTATGTATTAAATAATTCACTGTGGGGCCCAGAATATGCTATGGAATAAATATGTGTTTTACTAAAGTGGATTTCCAGTTTTTGAATTTATTTATGTAATTTTTCTTGTCATTTTATGTTTTTTTTTTTTTTTTTGTGTTTGTAGTGTGAAAATCAGTGGGGAATGATTTGTTTTCTATGTATGCGTCTTACCAGCTTTTTTTAATTTTTTCAACAATTTTCTATTTTCCTTCAATACATGCTGTTGCAGAAGTACAGCACTGAAACAAATAAGCTGTGGCACAGGTTACAGTTATTTTAAAATTTGTGGAATGTCCACTCTTGTTTAAATTGGGCTCAAGCAACCGTGAAACTGTTTTATGTAATACAGATGTCAAAGATGATTTGTGTTTGTTCATTATTACGTACGTATCAAACGGGCTCCTCACGGTATCATTTTGGATCTTCCCCAGAGCAATTAGAAACACTGAATTTATTCTGCAAGTGATGTGATACGTAAGCCGTTTCCATGCTGAAGCTGATAATACGAGGCGCGTACTCAAAGTAAGTTTCCCTAGGGCCGTTTACAGAAACAAAACACAATTTCATGGAAATATTTATTGCAACAGATACAGCAAGTGTCCAGCTATTTTTCAACATATTCGCCACCGGAATTGAGACATTTGTCATACCGTAGGACCAACTTTTGAATACCTGTGTCGTAGAAGTCGGCCGCCTGGGATTGGAACCACTGTGTGACAACCATCTCCGCCTCTCTGTCATTCTCAAAACGCTGACGCTGACAGGACAGGAATTTCTTGAGGTGTAGGAAAAGATGGAAATCACTGGGAACGAGGTCCGGGCTGTAGGGTGAATGATCAAACACCTCCCAGCTGAACTCCTGCAGGAGACTGGCTGTCCGTCGAGCCGTGTGCGGCCGAGCGTTATCACTGACCGCACTTCACAGTCGGCGGGAGCTGGAATAAGAACCTCCATCTTCAACAGATGCAACGATGCTAACGTGAACTTCGGAGAGATCATCCGAAGGCTGACGTGTCTTGCTTTTTTGTTCAGGTGGTGGTTAGAACTGTACAAGTTATCGTACTTGTGGTATTCACTGCTTGGCTTCCTCACCACAATTATTGTGGGTCTGGTATTCAGCATCCTAACTGGATCACTAGACTCCTGTCATCTGGACGAAGATCTCATGTCTCCGCCAGTTAAAAGATTGCTCGAGTCGCTACCCAGCAATATCAAGCGGATGCTGAGACTATCCGAGGAGGTAAGAGGCTTTGATTGTAGTCGGTGGACACCTGTGTGCGCTTTAAAATTCATTTATCCGTGACAGTAATTTATTTTGCCTTCCGTAATATTAGTAATGACAGTCGTACTTCTGGACATATCGGAACAATCACTCCTACATCTAGGACCGATATGTACATCTTATAAAATTTAAGAAAAAACAACACCTCGCTCAAAATTGAAAAACAAATGGCATGAAACATCACCAAATGGAATCATATTTGAGTTTTAAGTTCGTAAATCTTTTACACCTGATGATGGTTTTATAAAAACTGAAACATGTTGTGTAAAGGATGTTCCAAAATGTAAATCGATCAATCGATATGGAACATCAATGATATTTTATTATCTTAATTATAAGAAATTTTAAATATTGTGATAAGACGGATTAAAATAAATAATGGTTAGAATATTCACAATATGACGCAATTACACTATCTTATAACTTATTTTTCTAGACTTTTTAACCACATATTGCATTTCGGATTTCAACACATCTACAAACTGCTGTTTATATTTATAAGAAAGGATTACGTAAAATCCTGAACAAACATATTTGAAAGTAATTACTGCAGATGAAGAGAGATGTCCTTCAGTTTCGGGATAATATTCTTTTTTCTATGACATTCAACGATTGCTTATCGAATGATGAGATCTGTCAATACTTTCGGACAAAAACTGGTGAAATATGTAAGACTCTGTCGAAAGTTTTCGCGGGAAATTGCTGCGTTCACTTTG
The DNA here is from genome assembly GCF_000696155.1 of Zootermopsis nevadensis. The sequence continues at coordinate 226,117 of NW_019060402.1, forward strand.
TATTAGATTTTCCTTCAGAAACATATAGAAAAAAAAGTTTCATTCGTCCGAAGACACTCAAATGCTTAATCCTTACCCATCAGGACCTGTGGGAATAATAACTTAATTAAGTTATGTAACAAAGAACAGACTCTGTAAATAGGGACGATAGATCAGCATAGAAGCCATAGAAATGGAACTTAAGAGTTGACATCGACGCTCGTGAGATCCGTTCGTTACAATTTACATGACGTATCACATGATTCTTTGTGTTTTTGTCCAAGTCTTGTATCTATATCCGTTTGCATTGACTGTCTTTTACATTCTGTATTTCTATTTAAAAGTAGCGACTGATGCCTTGTCACGTTTCGTATCCGACTTTTTCCATTTTTAATAACCAGGGTAGCTCAGTCAGTACAGTGACTAGCTACGGGCTGGACGACCGGGGTTCGATCCCCGACGGGGGCAGAGGATTTTACCTCTACCCTCTGCGTCCAGGCCTGCTCTGGGTCCCACCCAGTGGGTATTGGGGTCCTTTTCTGGGTGTAAAACACAGCTGGGGAGGCGTGAAGCTGACCACTCACCCCATCTAGTGCCGAGGTTAAGAACTAGTAGGAGCTATACCGGCTCTCCCCCCAAGCGACCTACGTGGCGTGCAGTGGGACAGATTTACTTTATATTAGCTTGAAAATGTGGCCCAGTTATCTCCAGGTTCTTAATATCTGTGTCGCCCTGCCTCAGTCTAAGATAAACTCGTATATCAGATATGGAGACGGATCGTAAAGATGAAAGATACTGTGTCTGGATTCACGTGGTTTGCGCTTGTCAGAATTGATTGCGCGGCGTATCAAAAGACGGGCTTCTTCGTTCTTGTCACCGTGAGATTGTGAAGTCTGACCATTTGTAACACTGTAATGTGTATAATATTAACCCTTTTAGTGCCAATTTCCAATGATACTTTATTTGAAAAGTTGATGAATGTACAAATACCAAGGAAAAATAATCGCTACACTCTGTGTCATCTCAGGTATACAGCGTAATTGTTACAAGTGTTGCCATTTGCGTCTGCCGCCATGATGAGGCGGCATTTAGCAATTGAAAATGGCACGTGACAGAAATGATGTAATAAATGCTGGAATAGTGTGTTAATGTAACTTATCTTGGCACTAAAGTGATTACAGTCAGTATTTTATCAGAATTAATATTTTTTTTTGTTCCAACTTTTTCTTCTCACTTATACATATTTTATGGTCACAATAATTTATTCTTATTATATCTACACGCCATTACAGTGCCACGCTTTGTCCGCCACTAGTACTTATTTTAAAAAGGGAATGACTGTGAATTTAAACCCCCTTCCAGAATATCTTCAACGCGATACAGACCGATGCTTTGCCCCATGAAAGAGAGAGATAGTTGGCAAAAAAATTTTGCTGACTTTCACTTTAATAGAGCTGTTTATTCTTGGTTCTGATGTACCAGATATCTTGGAATGTTACCTGTCAGTGTATGCAGTTTATTATGGGTACTGCTTCCATTTTCAAGTCATTGCGCTGCCCAGAAGCAGGTATATTTACTATAACTGCGTGAATTTGGAGTGTTGCCTTTTACACTTTGTGTGATTTGATTATAATGCTTAATGGTACATACGAATTACCACAGATGTTGAAATGTGGTAACTGGCGGGAGTCTCATTTTACCAGGTGATTCCCTTTGAAATTGCGTAGGTAATTTCTGTTGCAAGGCTTCCAGAGTACAATGTGATGGTGACCGTTCATAAAGGGGCATTGTATCAAGGTTTGACTGTACTACATATGCGTAAATTATGATAACGAAATACTTGGTATTTTAAATTAATTGTGGTCTTTTGGGTTGTGACTCCATGCAATCTTGTAGTCAGTTACAAACGTTTCAGATAAACCTGTTGCCTCTATCTTGACGATGACTGTACGGTGTCATGACCCAGAAGACTACGATCCGAATGTTCACTGCTATGAAAATCTCTCATCTCACATTCATTTTTTCTTGTTTTAAAAAAAAAAAGGTCCAATTGTCCTAAAAATCCGAAAAATGTACGTTGCTTAACCTGCTTCTAAATCGTGCCGACTTTATCGTTTTGCATTGGGAAATTCTTCAGAAAATTGTCGGGATGTTTAATTCTGAAACCCTTTACGTGACTGGCAACTGATACTTCTGAATGTGGCATCAATTCTACTTCTTTACATGTGCTCTTGCCCAGTTTAGTTGCTTGCATTTTCTTTATCGTGTTTTTATTATGAAATTTTTACGAAAAAACTGCGTAAATTGCGTGATGTACAAATAAGCATACATTTATTCTTTTCCGTGCTTTTTGCTTTTAAAAAATCTGGTCAATTTAAAGTAAATTGTTTGAAGTAATAGAAGGAGGACAATGAAACAACATCAGTGGTACTTGTCAGATGCGTCATCATTATACATGCTGCTCTGATTTTTTTAGTCTTTCGGTCGTACTATAGACATTTTTATTTTGAATCATATTAAAAAAATTTACAAGCCATTATTTTGTGTTGCACAAAATTCCAGCTTTAAAATGGTTGAAGTCCAATAACCTGGCTTGCCAATTAAAGGTGCATGAGCCATCTTGTATCAGTGAAGTTCAATGGAAAGAAAAACTGGAATATTGTACGACTGTATTGTGTCGTAACAATATTTGTCACTTGCATTGTACTTTAATGTAACTAAGGAAATACATGGAACAGAGTCACTTGGGAGCTAACAGCTCCAAGCTAGTCAAGAAACCTCATTGAATGGAATTTGAATGTTTATTACAATGTTTACAAAAGAATGTCGTAGTCCATATCCTGAGCCGAATTAATCCAGTTGTCCCCTCATCATTTTTTTTAAGATCCAATTTAATGTTACCCTGACACGCATGCCAACATCTTCGAAACGATCCCTTCCGTTCAGGATTTCTGCCTAAAATTTTGTATGTATTCCTGTGTAACGAGGTGGATTTTTTACGGTGAGGAGATGTAGCCCCCAAATCCACTTGTCAGGTGTCAGCAACTTCTTGTCCAGCATATTTGCAGCCACATCTGGAGACTTTGTCCTCCACCCACAACCCATGGACGTCGATGAACTTAATATATTATAATTAATTACAGTAAACTGCAGTAATACTTAAACCTATTCAAGTAAAGACAATATGCGTGATAATAAATGTGGCTTTTCCTCTGTATTCAGTATTGTTATTGCGACCTGAAAAGTTTTCTTTTTCCCCCAAATACTGTCATTTTTTACCTGCAGTATGGGCCAATCTACTGCCTAAGCTCCACGCCTGCAGTGGCATGAAAATATCAAAATTTTATAACTGTTTGATAGAGCTGCACGCTCTGCCCTCTGAACGACTTAACGCGTGAAAAAAGGAATTGAAATTAAGTGATCATCCAGCATCAGGATTCAGCGATGCAATAAGGGATTAATCTGAGGAGTGCGTTTCGATGTCTTTATGTCCGCTGTCATAGAACAGTTGCATTTCGTATGGTCTTCATGATACAAGAGTATTTTTATCATGTACTTTTAAACATGTTTGTAGTTGATTATTAATATTTGATATTTCTTACTTTTTACTGTTTTAGTAAGCACAGTATGTGAAAAGTACAAGATTTTATTGTAGTTGTATTGTATTTGTTGTTAAATCCTGTCTACGATCAATATTTATTCAATAAAGATAGTTAAAATAAACATAACTGTTGACTGCAGTGTTTATAATAAAATGTTCATTGTAAAGTCTGACCTTGTCTTTATGTGGTACACGCACTGTTACTCATAATGAAGTGTTGACTTATTAACATATTAAATTGGGGTGAATGAGTATCAGTAGAGAATGCTCTGGTCTCACTAGGAGCATGCTGGAGGAATATAAAAAAAATTGACAGCGGAACCACGGTTGCGGAGAATCTGATGTAAATACGTCTCTGTATTTAAATTATATTTAAGCAATAAATACAATGAAAAGTAGCTGAATGTAATGTAATGTAAGTAAATGTAATGTCAAAATTATCTAGTCTACGACGCACTTCTTCTACAAGCGATTCACAGCTCGGCTCTTTCCGCAATAACGAGAGCGGCTTGTTGACTGCAGTAACCGTTGTTATCGATTTGTCGATACGGATCTTACACATTTTCGTTACACGTTTTCCTTTCGCTTTTTTGCCGAATGATCCTTTCCGTATAGACGTATTTATGTCAAAAAAATGTTTTCTCCGTTCAATAAAAGTTCTAATGTTTGCTTGGACTCTGCTGTATGAATTATGTAGCTTACCTGCCAATAGTGTTTGATTTTAAAAAAAAAATTGTTTTTTGTGGTTATTTTGATATTTTTCTTAAGTGAACAATGAGGTTATGACAGGGTGACACTTCATAAAAGTGCTAATCAAGATTTATGGAGAAGACATTTTCAAGGAGAACTTTGGAGAAAAACTGCAGCTAATAAAAGAAGGAGATTATCTCACTTTAATCTAAACTTAAGAGTTTATATGGAGATAAAAGAGAGACACTAGGAATTTTCAGGTTTCATAATGTGGTTTTTAGCTGTGCTTAACAGCTTGGATTTGGGGGGGGGCATACTTGCTGCTTTCATAAAGTTAATGCTTGGCGTCTGGGAGAATCTGCTTCCTGCTGTGTGAAGGGCTGAAAATTGTCAAATAAAGAAGCATGCAAAGTTATTTTGGTCCAGGTTTATTATGAATGCAAAGTTGTTCTCCAAGCATCCAGTGAGATATCACCGGGGAAACAGGGCTATCCGAGTGCTCGGAAAGAGTCTGCCCTCGCGACCTCTGCCAGCCTCCTCCTTTCAGCATCAATGAAAAATGTCTTTTCTGACAGATGGGATTTGTAAGTCCTGTTTACCTCTCCATAGCCTTGGTATTGTGTACTGATGCAAATGTGTCCCTCCTGTGCACGAACACTGCTTATTATAACTACTTTGCTTTCTCTGTCTCTCTTCACTTGTGCTGCCAAAATGTGTTTTCCATATTTCATGTCCTTCAGGATAGCACATACATTCTGCAATACTTAACGCAGGTCACCCACACACAGTTCTTGGAGTATTTTGTGAGTTGGTCACCCTGCTGCCTATTGACAAACAACAGTGGTGATGATAAGCAGGCTTTACCAGACAGTGGTCTTGGCTTGGACCAATAGTATGCTTTTCAATTTTGTCTTGATTCTCTCATTTACAAAGACCATGTACATTGCACTTGATTTATTGTGACAGATATGTTTGTTTGTCTAGAAAGGAAACATTTCCTTTCTTTGTCAGTTCCGAAATGTAAGCCAGCAGTGAGGTTAACATATGTTTGTTTAGCATGTCAATTATGTCCTCAAGCTGGTAATCAGGTGGCAAAAGTGCTTGTTATTAGAATGAAGAGATGTATTTTAATGAAATGCAATGTGAGGTCTTCTAAGATGATCACTCATGTAAGAATGACACAGTAATCAAATGTTTCGGAGACTTTTTCTGCTTCCATCATTAGGGTTAATGGAGGTGGAGGCAGTCTCCGATTGCAATCATGCCACTCATCACAACAGTAATAGGAACTATGATGACGCAGGCAGAGCCTTTGAAACACTGATTGCAATGCCGTTCTCATACAGCTGATCGTCCCAGAAGACCTTGTTGCATTCAGTTGCCGTGTAAGTTTCAAATCTTATTAATATTAAAGAAACTGCCTAGTGTTAAATGTTATGAAAATATTAGCAGCTGTGAGGTGCTTTTGAGTTAATTTCTCAGCGCTGTCAATGGCTCAGCGTCTGTAGGATCGAATGAATTTGAAAGGAACATGGAAAGAAGCGGCCGTAGCTTAATGTAATTAAGGTACAATTCCGGCATTCGCTTGGAGGGACTTAAAAAAGTACTAGGATAGCCGGTTTGAGGGCCGAGATATTAACTCCGGACTCAAGCACTGAGGAAGAGCGCAGCTGTTTATATTTTGTATGGTTCTGAAATCTGTATATGTCCAGGCATATTTTCTATGCGATGAGACGAAGTACTCATTCTCTCAATCGCAATTCATTTGCATAATAAACGAGATCTGAGGTTATATATCTGTGACCCATGACTGTGCCTGTGACGTTCTATTTTCCGTATGGATCACAGACATATGCTCTTTGTTTTTTCTCTGGTAGATGTTACTCTATGCTCGATACTCGTTGATGTAAAACGAAGTCGGTTAGATTCAAATCGTCTAACTGTTTGTGGTCGGACCTTGTCCAGCATTTGAGACGTAGTTATTGTGTTATCATTGTAACCTTTTTTTGGCAAGGAATGGATAAATTCGAGTGCAAAGCGCCGATGTATGTGAATTTCGTACAATCATCAAGTTTGGATAATAATGATGGTGCAGACAAATTCTTTGGTAATTATGACAAAGCTACGTACAGACTTATTAGATGTTGCATGCTCTAAACGGCATATGTTATGGTTATGTTCGGCATTTTGTGATCTTTATAGGGATTTTGATTTAGACGGATAGGTACGTCAGTATGGAAGCATTCCACAGACAATGTGAATTAGAGTGTACAAGTCAGGACAATACATAACACTAGAAAGTGCAAATTCTCCAGTTACAGAACATCTATCAAGAACAAAGTACACTAATGGACTGAATCGCATACAACAATTTACTCAAAAAATATGTGTCACTAAAACAATATTAGTATCCATTAGAATACTTTAGGCAACTTTCATGTCTTAAACAACATGCATGTGTTTACATCCTTTATAATGTGATACATGATTACAGTGAATACATGATCTGACAGAAGTGCATACAAAATTTACAGACATGATTATATTCACTAATTTTGGCCAAATTCTCATATATGGAGTCGCAGCAATGAATGTGACCTCGGCAGGATCTAGAAAGTGATAAGTAAACTGTTTTTTTGGTGGTTTTTGGCACTTCCAATTTCTCTTGCTGTGTGGGAAGTATATTAAGTTTCTGAAATAGTTCTCTACAAGACATTAACACCTGCTGGTATAAAGATGATTTTGTTTTAGAAGTTAAATACTTTTATTCTGTCTGTTAAGAGTTCCCAGAAGGTAACTGTGACATAACGGAAGAAATGTAAGCAAAGTAAACTAATTTTTAAATGATTCTTGCCTTAGGTTTGATGGCTCTAGTTCAGCATATCACTTTGACTTTTGGGTGTGAGCCTGTTGAATGTCAAGTATTAACCAATGCTGTGGTAAATATTACAGTTGCCACCTGGAAGATATTCCATTGGCTAGCAGCCCACTCCTGTGCTCTGCTAATCAGCACCGTCAAATCTAATGCCTGCCCAGTATAAGACTTTTAGAACTTGCCCCACTACACATTCACCCTGAAGATTGCAACTGCAGTATTTGCTGAAACATTGGTTAATAGTCATCATTCAATAGGCTTATATTCAAAAGCCAAAGTTATAAATAAATTTTAAATTATGTTTACAGAATGCTGAATATGTTGAGAAAAGAGATTGGGAAGAGGAAAAATTGTGGTATTGAAATTTATATTTTTCTGAGTTCTTTATTATGTATTAATAACCGAATTAATTTGTTTAGGTTTATCAAAGGGAAATACTGATTTGTTGCTAGCATCGTATCTTACTAGCATGAGATAAAGGGTTGAAAAAAGAGCTGCAGACACTTATAATAATGCATATTCTTAGTACAGGAAAGTGCAGTATGGAGCCCTTCAGCTCCGTGTCGAAAACTGTTTGCCTTGTATACTAAACAGCCATTATAGAACTTTCAAACAATACCCTGTTGTCATGAATAAATACCTCCATGCTCTAGATTTTGCCAGAAGAAACTTTATAAAGATAACTGTCTTTTGGGATAGTGTGCTATGTCATCTGGTAGCGACCTTGATTATAATATTGATTGGTACTTATTAAATCTCCATAAAAGCGAACCCTCTTCTGCCTCTCTTACAAAGACATACATGGAATAACCTATTTGCAGGCAGATTGGCTGAAGTTGTTAAGAAAACAAAAATGTTTAGTGCGGAGGATGACTTTAATGTGATAAAAAAATTGAGACCAGAAGGAAGAGAGCTGATGTGTGCCAGGAATTTATTTTTACGCAATTCCACAATTTAAACCATGTGGAAAATAAGATTTAGTTTACATTTAAAGTGAATTTTAGTGCTGTTTAAAATTATCCCATATATTTCTTTAAATTTGTCTTAATCCCTTCATCAGTTAGTATGACACTCATCTATAACAACGTAATTTCTCCAGTCCCTTGGATGACGTTATAACCGAGTCTGTAATAACAAAGTCTAATATTATAAAACTTCCATGTTTTAAAATAGTGTTCATATCCTTTTGATGTGTATTATAAGAAATATCTCAGAAATAAAATAAAATCTGTGTTAAATGTAGGAAATTAATTAAAAATTTGCTTCAGTTTTGTGAAAATATATCAGTTTCTTCCGGCTCAGGATGCGACATGAATGGTTTAGCAGACAGTAAACTCTTGTTTGGAATGAGCAAGGCTGTACATTGAAATTGGTAGCGCACATTTTGAACACTTCTTGTAAAGTAGACAAATAATTTTATCTGATTAATACCCTAGGTGTATTTTAAACCTCAACAGGTTGGAAGTAGGACCAATGTTGTATCAACATTTTTTGCTGAAAATTGTCACCGAAATCGCCCCTGTATATTATACATGTTTTTTTTTCTCTGTTCCAGACTTCTTTACTGATGAACATGAACAACGGAGTGGTGAGCCTAAGGAAGAACAATCGGATGTTGAAGATACTCTGAAGTAAGTCTCTAAGTCTGTGGGATTTGTGTCACATCATTTTTTTTTTAGGTTATCAGAATTGCAAGAAATTCCATATTTATTGACATATATATACAGGTGTGGGAAAAATGGCACAGGAGCAGGTTGAAAACCTCAGAGCAAAATAAAAACATAAAAGAATTATGTAAGACTTGAGGTTCTCACAGCGGTGAGTATGAAGATATCCGTCTTCTGGGTTATTGCGCTGTGTAGTCTGGTTGATGTTAACCAATGTTTCAGAGGTCATACTGCCTCCATCATCAGGGCATTGAGTATGAAGATTTCTGTCTTCTGGGTTGTTGCGCTGTGTAGTCTGGTCGATGTTCACCAACGTTTCAAAGGTCATACTGCCTCCATCATCAGGGCATTCAGTATGAAGATTTCTGTCTTCTGGGTTGTTGCGCTGTGTAGTCTGGTCGATGTTAACCAACGTTTCAGAGGTCATACTGCCTCCGTCATCAGGGCGATGAATAGACTACACAGCGCAATAACCCAGAAGACGGATATCTTCATAAAAGAATTAATTCTCTAGGAGGAGTTGTTCCTGAGGTACACATGGGTGTTGTGACTGTTGAAGATATCTTCATATGTGAACGCTGCTTTACCGAACTGTAAGATGTGCTCAATAAAGCCTGGTTCGTGTTCCCGTAAAAGACGCTTGCAGTATTGAAGAGGATAATCATGAGTTACTAGATCATGAGCCCATCCAGCCTCCTGTCTGATGGGTACTGGGGTCCTTTCCCCCGGGGGTGGGGGGGTTAAGTGCAGCTAGGATGTGATACTGCCCCCCCCCCCCCCCCCCC
>NW_019060402.1:248367-258708 GCF_000696155.1 Zootermopsis nevadensis
GCACCGCCATTCACTCCAACTATCACCCCTGCACCGCTGACCCTCATTCCAAAAGAATGTGCTGGTTGGGCGACATAACAGGTTACCGCTACTGTTTATTCCAAAAACATTGTGCGTCTTTCGGTATTAATTTATCTCTAAACCCAGCATTTTAAATTCTCAGGAACGATCATTGCGGGAAAATTGTGGGCCGGGACTACGATTTTTGAACGATCGATGCGATAAAACGATAGTTCGAGGAACGATAGAAGCGGGAAAATGTAACATTATTTTATATGGGATGTATTCGGGACCGAACAAAACGGACGATGCATCCGGGAAAACGATAGTTCCGGGAACGATGGATAGAGGTTTCACTGTAGTCATAATGGGCACCATTCCAACCATTGTATTCTAAATGTATACTTCAGTTATACCTATAAGCAATACAGTATAGTGCAGCGTATAATGAAGACTTCATGAACGCCAGCAAAGTCATTGGTATTGTCAGTTTCTTATTGTCACGTGTCACGTAAAATGAGAAATACGGGTTTACACTCTGCCAGTTGGTTGTAACATTTTTCTATCATGTTGCTCGATATCTTTACTAATAACGTAACAGTAATAAACATTTTGCTGGGGTTACTACCTGTTATTGCATTGTCGCATCGCAGAATAAGGATACATTGCACGTATACAAATACCATGCACAGATTTTTATAAAATTGAGGGTCACTACTTGACGACATTTTCAGAGTTCTTCCCTGTTTACAGGTACCTACTTGCTGAGGAATTTCAGTATTAAACACCCCCGCGAACCACTCACAACCCCAAGAACTCATGTTTTGGCCTTTGCTGTAATAAGTGCTCCTCTCTTGCTTAAATGTCCCTTGCTCAGATTGTGCAGTATTATCATGAACTACTCAGTGGCTAGTACGGAGGAAATATTGAAGTTTTATGTCCATTGCTTTTATCTTCCAGATTCAAAATAAAGGCCAATCCTTTGAATCCAAAAATTCTGGAACCTCCAAAACTCGGCATAAGAGTAGAGAAGAAGCCGCCAACAGTACCGGTGCCTTTCAAACTGACAGAAATAGTGAAAAAGGTAATGAGATTAGACTTTCAGCACTTTTAAGGTCTGTTTCATCAGATTCCTTGCAACAGAGGTCTTAAGGTGGCGACTGACTTGTAACATTTGCCTGTAATGTAACGTGTTACAAATCGAGCATTACACAAGTGAAGACAGCGAACGGAGCCGCTCACGCTCGCGGGCGCTCCATCGTGTTGTCGGTTTTTTCGCGAATCCCTTTGAGTGTTACATTACAAGTCAGTCAGTCAGTCGAGCGGCGTCGTAACGAGCATTCACGAGTTCTTTAGATAAGAGTAGCGTATTAAATGAAACAAAGATAACACAACCTCCACGTCCGACATATTGAATGAAATGAATGGAGCACACATGAGCACAGTCGAGCCGAGCGTTCAAAACGAGCGTCGAGCTGAGCGTTCAAAACGAGCATTCGATACGCCTCACCAGTTGTGGTATAATGTAACATGCTCGCCGCGAATGTTACATTACGAGTAAATGTTACAAGTCAGTCGCCACCTTTAGGATTTGGATAGAATGGCCCTTGCAGAAAGAAACTTCACAGAATCTCACATTTCATGTCACTGCACCGAATTTTCCCATCAATAATCAGAGAAATGTTTGCGCACAAACGAGTGTAATAGAAGAATGTGCACGTGACTCTTGTGCCGGCACTGAAGAAGTTCCAAAACAGAGTTTAATGTATTAAGATTTTGACATCACATATTGAGGCAGGTGTATCGGCGATTGGCGGAATTTGAAATGTGGTGTTTTTAATCTTCAGTGACAGTTTTTATAAAAACACGATGAGTTAAAATTTGCCAGGAATTAAAAATGTTATGTCCATCACTAAAAGTATACTTTTTTCTGTATCTTTGAATGTATTTCATTTGTTTGTGGTTTATTTAATGATACAGTAACTTGCGGGTAACATCTTCGCTCTACGCGAAAACTTCGGCCGTTGTATCTTCCACTCAGACCAATCAGAACTTTTGTGGTACAGTCTCTGCTTCCTGGCTTCAATTTTAGTGAGAAATTTAACAGAATGGTGCATAGTATTTTGCTTTTGGCATGTTGTATTTCACCGGGCATGGAAGAATATTTTACGTGTCTTAGTCATTTGTGACGCTCTGGTGTCCATTGTCTTTGGAAACTCACAGAAGTGTATTTCCATACAGAAGACCATCATGGCTCCGCCATTATACACTTTCACCGCAAAACCAGTTCCGAAGGAAGTTTTGGACGGACCTCAGGGCGCTTCAAAGAAGAGAGAATTATCATCAACTGAGTCTGTTTCACCTGCCTGCGTGAGGAAATCAAAGGTGTATGCTGTATCTCTGGATGTAAGTAATGCCATGTAAGGTCCTTGGGGAATGTGTTTTTGCTATGTTTAAGTTAGTGATCTGTTGATCTTCACTACCAGGATTACATTTGTTTGTTTTTTAACATCGTCTTTGTTGGTCATGTCGAGAATCCCACAATTCTCTTGAATTTATTTTATTAATATTTTTAATTCTTGATGTTGCTCTCAGATTATCATACCGACTCATTAATCTGCTTCTTGGTGCCATGTTGGCGTTACCATATACCATTCCACGTGGAACCTACATTAATGCATGTATTGGGAGTGGAACCTCTGATTTAGGCAAGTGAGTGTGGCCGATGCTTGGTCAGAATTATTCTGTTGCGCGTCACGCACTCAGACATAGTGATTTGTTGTTGTATATTGTGTGGTCTACCCATCACAGTGTGAAGACTGACCACTGTCAAATACTTCTTGAGGTCAAAATCGGGGTGGTCGTAGGAGTTTGGTTCTTGACCTCTGTAAGGGGGCTGGGTTAACAGCCAGTCTTGCTTGGTTAGTGCTGCCATCAATGTGTGATAAAATTCACCCCTGTTCATCTCCAAGGCAAAAATTATCTTTAATACTGTCACTATTTAAATATTTGTCTGTGTCGCCATATATGTTTCTCTTCAGTGCGTGGGGACTAAGGTAAACTTGCCTTAAGGTCTGTCCTGTGTTTCATGTGCAGGGTCGAAAGAACTCTCACAAAATGATGCTTCTCCTGTGTACAATGTAATACCCTTACTCCACTGTTTCTTGTTAATGCTTGGATGATCTAGTTACTTCGATTTCAAGGGAAATCTTGATTTCAAGGATCACAGACTGCTTAATAAATGCGCGTTTCATTTCAACTTCCACGCCGATAGTTTTTATGCTTGTGATAACAAAAATGAAATGGATTTTGTTGAATGGAAGATGATGAGTTAAGAGCACAATTACATGTGATAAGATCACTGGGATGTGTGAAGAGGTGACCACGGACCAGTCGACACAATCAGACGAGTCTGAAGACGTGAATGAAGTTACTATTCCAGCAGTGATGGAAGGCACTGACAGGATTAGTAGTTGCCTGATGTACATGACAGTGAAGTAGCCATGATCAGTAAAACTTAAATTAAAATTTACGGGACAATGGAGATGTCAGAAAGTAAGCAGCCCAATTTGATGGACACGTGGAAAAGAGTTAATGGTTAATGTTGTATAATTACTTCCTCAATGAACCTTAGTGTGTCTGATTACACATTTCTCCTGATTTTACATTTATCTTTTCTCGCTGTGTGCGTTCTGATATTTTCCCATTATGTTCAGCTTGGCGTGTATAGTTTTAATACATTTTTAGAATCATTCTTGTCTTGTATTCCAAATATCTTCATTGCATTCCACATTTTATTCCTATTTGTGGAGTCAAAGTCTTTTTCGCAGTCAATGTATGTAAGGTATAATGGTGACTTTTATTCATTAAACTGTTCTAGAATAATTCTTACAGTATTAACATGGTCACTTTAAGACCCGCCGTCTCGAAATCCCATTTGATCTCTTCTTAGTTTGTTGCCTATATGTCTCTTAATTATATGGAGTATTATTCTGGTCAAAATCTTACTTGGTGCAGAAAGCGTTATGCAGACTTGTATTTAATACATTGAAACTTAAAGAGATGTAGTTTGTTTCTAAATTTTAAAAAAAAAGTGAAATACGAATTATTAATTTGCTTATCCAGTTTCGTTTGAAAATTACGTATTTGTGTTTCAATGATCTTTTATTTTCTTTGCAGGTAAGGCTTGTCTACAGCAATAGCAGACTTTTAGGGTTTGAATGGTAAGTTGTAAGAATGTTCCTCTCTGGTCCTTCATGGTAATTTTAAAGTCTGTAATCGTATCAGTAAGCCACACAGGAAACCTTTGCAACTTCAAGACATGGAAAGAGGCAGTCTGATTGAGCCCTTGAGGTAACAGTCATTATTATGTACACCTTTACACAAAGTAGTGACTGTTTAAAAACAATATTATTTTTGGACGACGACGACGACGAATGGATGTGACGTTCATGCAGGATAAGAAAGACTCAGGAAATGCTTTTTGTTAGTCAGTTCGAGAACTGTCATCCCATCTACTGTTCAAACTGAGGTTCGGGTTACCTGAAACCAGAGTTCTTTCGACCTGTTCTTTATTTGTACCTAACTCAGCCTTTCACTGTGAAGGGCGAGCTTAAATTACAGTTATCTGAAACGGTGTTCTCGGGGAAATATTTAACCAAAGAAATATGAAAGTCGGGTTATAACGATGAGCTACATGATCTACACAGGTCTCTTGCTATTGGTGGGATCATGACGTCTAGGTGTCTACTATAGGCTGGGCATTTAGCGAAGATGGTGAGGGCGAGACATGCATACAGAATTTTAGCTGGTGTCCACTTGGAAGGCCATGAATGAGATGGAAGATTAAGCTGGCTCATGAGGATGTGGGATTAGTTAATTTCAATAATATAATAGCATTATCACTTTCTGTACTTCAAATGTAATTGTTTCATTAAGGTCAGACATTGAACAGAGTACGGCAGATTCTGTAAAAGTTTTTGTAATTCCTCTGAAACGACTAATCAAATTTAATGTTTTCTTTGACAACGAAAATTTGAATTTATCCTCGTGAGTTTCGGCAGAATCTCAAATGATCCGGACCGTATGCCTCGACTTTGTTAACCACGTTGTACGTAGCACTTCAATATTATTTATGTTGCATTACACCTATCTAATGTTGCAAGTTTCATATAGAATGCAAAGTAATTTAATGCAGATGTAACGAGGTAAATTATTAAAATAACTATGTTTACGAACACTTTATTATTAAGAAACGTTGCTTTGTTTTGTAGACCTAAGGGTTTAGAGAATTGGAATTATTACGAAAAATGTTAATTTCTGCAGTTGTCTGAATATAATTTCATTCGAAGCGCGTGTTATTAGATAGCATCTCTGTTTTCTCAAAGTAGAACGTAGTGGGTATTGGGGATACAACATGACCTTTACTGCGGGCATTATTGCTTCCTTTTTTCTCATTCCTTTCTTCTACCCTCTCTGTGCCCTCTCTTTATCGTCGATATCCCGCTTCCGTGCTCAGAACTGTGCAGTCTTTTTCTTTCCCATCGCATTATAAGTTCTTGTAATCACTTTTGTTTTCGATATGATGTTCAATGCTTTATTTGTTTTCGTGTGCTGTGTCTCTTTTTTATACAGGCCCCAGTTTTACAAATGCGACGTATTATTTGTTATCCTTTACGTGATAGATTCTTTTACTGCCATTATTTTAAAAAATATTTAAAATCGAATATGATTATACCTGCTCCACATTTGTGGAATTTACAAATTGTTGCGATTATTTGCACGAAGTGCAGAAAATTTGAGTCATAAATGGGAGCAGTTGTCTTCTTTGGTAGCTATAAGGTAGGCCGCACACCGGCATGCGTCAAGGCATGTAACAGTCAAGACACGATGTCTGTGACATGACGCAAAGAAAGGAGCACAGTTGAAACGAATAAAGGTGGCGACTGACTTGTAACATTTGCCTGTAATGTAACGTGTTACAAATCGAGCATTACACAAGTGAAGACAGCGAACGGAGCCGCTCGATGCGAGCCGCTCACGCTCGCGGGCGCTCCATCGTGTTGTCGGTTTTTTCGCGAATCCCTTTGAGTGTTACATTACAAGTCAGTCAGTCAGTCGAGCGGCGTCGTAACGAGCATTCACGAGTTCTTTAGATAAGAGTAGCGTATTAAATGAAACAAAGATAACACAACCTCCACGTCCGACATATTGAATGAAATGAATGGAGCACACATGAGCACAGTCGAGCTGAGCGTTCAAAACGAGCATTCGATACGCCTCACCAGTTGTGGTATAATGTAACATGCTCGCCGCGAATGTTACATTACGAGTAAATGTTACAAGTCAGTCGCCACCTTTAGGATTTGGATAGAATGGCCCTTGCAGAAAGAAACTTCACAGAATCTCACATTTCATGTCACTGCACCGAATTTTCCCATCAATAATCAGAGAAATGTTTGCGCACAAACGAGTGTAATAGAAGAATGTGCACGTGACTCTTGTGCCGGCACTGAAGAAGTTCCAAAACAGAGTTTAATGTATTAAGATTTTGACATCACATATTGAGGCAGGTGTATCGGCGATTGGCGGAATTTGAAATGTGGTGTTTTTAATCTTCAGTGACAGTTTTTATAAAAACACGATGAGTTAAAATTTGCCAGGAATTAAAAATGTTATGTCCATCACTAAAAGTATACTTTTTTCTGTATCTTTGAATGTATTTCATTTGTTTGTGGTTTATTTAATGATACAGTAACTTGCGGGTAACATCTTCGCTCTACGCGAAAACTTCGGCCGTTGTATCTTCCACTCAGACCAATCAGAACTTTTGTGGTACAGTCTCTGCTTCCTGGCTTCAATTTTAGTGAGAAATTTAACAGAATGGTGCATAGTATTTTGCTTTTGGCATGTTGTATTTCACCGGGCATGGAAGAATATTTTACGTGTCTTAGTCATTTGTGACGCTCTGGTGTCCATTGTCTTTGGAAACTCACAGAAGTGTATTTCCATACAGAAGACCATCATGGCTCCGCCATTATACACTTTCACCGCAAAACCAGTTCCGAAGGAAGTTTTGGACGGACCTCAGGGCGTTTCAAAGAAGAGAGAATTATCATCAACTGAGTCTGTTTCACCTGCCTGCGTGAGGAAATCAAAGGTGTATGCTGTATCTCTGGATGTAAGTAATGCCATGTAAGGTCCTTGGGGAATGTGTTTTTGCTATGTTTAAGTTAGTGATCTGTTGATCTTCACTACCAGGATTACATTTGTTTGTTTTTTAACATCGTCTTTGTTGGTCATGTCGAGAATCCCACAATTCTCTTGAATTTATTTTATTAATATTTTTAATTCTTGATGTTGCTCTCAGATTATCATACCGACTCATTAATCTGCTTCTTGGTGCCATGTTGGCGTTACCATATACCATTCCACGTGGAACCTACATTAATGCATGTATTGGGAGTGGAACCTCTGATTTAGGCAAGTGAGTGTGGCCGATGCTTGGTCAGAATTATTCTGTTGCGCGTCACGCACTCAGACATAGTGATTTGTTGTTGTATATTGTGTGGTCTACCCATCACAGTGTGAAGACTGACCACTGTCAAATACTTCTTGAGGTCAAAATCGGGGTGGTCGTAGGAGTTTGGTTCTTGACCTCTGTAAGGGGGCTGGGTTAACAGCCAGTCTTGCTTGGTTAGTGCTGCCATCAATGTGTGATAAAATTCACCCCTGTTCATCTCCAAGGCAAAAATTATCTTTAATACTGTCACTATTTAAATATTTGTCTGTGTCGCCATATATGTTTCTCTTCAGTGCGTGGGGACTAAGGTAAACTTGCCTTAAGGTCTGTCCTGTGTTTCATGTGCAGGGTCGAAAGAACTCTCACAAAATGATGCTTCTCCTGTGTACAATGTAATACCCTTACTCCACTGTTTCTTGTTAATGCTTGGATGATCTAGTTACTTCGATTTCAAGGGAAATCTTGATTTCAAGGATCACAGACTGCTTAATAAATGCGCGTTTCATTTCAACTTCCACGCCGATAGTTTTTATGCTTGTGATAACAAAAATGAAATGGATTTTGTTGAATGGAAGATGATGAGTTAAGAGCACAATTACATGTGATAAGATCACTGGGATGTGTGAAGAGGTGACCACGGACCAGTCGACGTTGGTTGCAACGTATGAAGTATGTATTACATGTGATAAGACCACTGGGATGAGTGAAGAGGTGACCACGGACCAGTCGACACAATCAGACGAGTCTGAAGACGTGAATGAAGTTACTATTCCAGCAGTGATGGAAGGCACTGACAGGATTAGTAGTTGCCTGATGTACATGACAGTGAAGTAGCCATGATCAGTAAAACTTAAATTAAAATTTACGGGACAATGGAGATGTCAGAAAGTAAGCAGCCCAATTTGATGGACACGTGGAAAAGAGTTAATGGTTAATGTTGTATAATTACTTCCTCAATGAACCTTAGTGTGTCTGATTACACATTTCTCCTGATTTTACATTTATCTTTTCAGTAATATGATATGGACATCGCTGTGAAGGGTTTAACATCACCTCAGTTATGGTGATCTATGAGGCTCGTCCTTAAAGTAAGTTTCCCTGGGGCCGTTTACAGAAACAAAACACAATTTCATGGAAATATTTATTGCAACAGATACAGCAAGTGTCCAGCTATTTTTCAACATATTCGCCACCGGAATTGAGACATTGGTCATACCGTGGGACCAACTTTTGAATACCTGGGAAAAAAAAATGATTAAACACCTCCCAGCTGAACTCCTGCAGGAGACTTGCTGTCCGTCGAGCCGTGTGCGGCCTAGCGTTATCACTGACCGCACTTCACAGTCGGCGGGAGCTGGAATAAGAACCTCCATCTTCAACAGCTGCAACGATGCTACTGTGAGAACGCGGGAGGTGCCGTTAGTGCATGCGCCATGCTACGTCATTGCTCTATCACGCACGCACAGTCGCTTCGCGCAATATAAGGTTTGCTAGCCGTGGGACGAATGGGAAACTTACTTTGTGGACGCGCCTTATACAACATCAGATCAAAATGTAGTCTTAACTGTACTTGGAATGGTAATGCTCTTTTCCTTCACACAAGGTCGTGTGGTCGTATCCCTACGATCCTAACTTGTGAAATTAGTGTTTACTATGTAACAGTGATCCTTTATGTCGCATGTCTAAGTGCTGAGCTGTAGTGTAAAGTGAAAGGAATATTCTTTGTGTGTACAAGAAGTGATATTATATGAATTATAGGTCAAAGATGGAAAAAAGTGTCTCACAGAGAAAGAAGTTCATCACTTTGGAATTCCGACCGCAGGGTGCGCAGGGCGGAAACACGCGACTGAAGTCCGGCCTTTCAGTTTTGATGAAAGGAACAGACAGCTCCTTAAGAAGAAAGAAGAAACAATTCAGAAGGTGAGATTTAGGACTTAGAAACTCAATGTTCTTTCAGAACGTAGCCTCCGATATCCCACAGGTCGAAGAAAGTGAGGTGGCTTGATTCGTGTCTTATTGCATTAACATAATTTTGAGTAATTGCAAGCAAATGGCCATTTCCTTTAATTTGTGGCATTCATGTTTGACGCGAGACACGTCTCTTCCTGCCACACGCTCCTTGTATCCGTTGTGGCGGGCATTAGAACTGCTTATATGAATGGAGATGTGAAACTTAGTTTTCTATCTGTGCCACGTAGAATGAAAATGATGCTAGCAGAAGATGAAGTACTAGAAACTCGTAAAAAGGGCCTAGGTTTAGGAGGGAACAAAAGTGTCTACTTTTGTTTTGATCTCATCTGCATACAGACGCCAGAAAACTTGTGATTCCAGAAAGATGTAGAATATGAACTAATGCTGTTACTGTGTTTCTAATTTTCAGTACCTGGAGCATGAGAAGAAAATTCGTGAATTTCATGCTAACCCAATACCTGCCTGTATAAAGTCCCCTAACATCCTGAAGCAGTCTTTTGTTCTATCGACACAACCATCTCCATTCCAGCTGGAGGTAGACAAACGTGGCATGCTTAAGCAGCGGCAACTCAAACAGAAGGTAAAGAAAGACTTTCATCAATTTTGCCCTACTCACTTCTTAGCCAAAAGAGACTATATAAGTTAGTAAGCGAAATCACACTATAGTTCTAATTTCTTATACAGTGAAACCTCGATGCATCGTTTTTGGCGGGGGTGGGAAATAAAAACGATAGATGCGGGAAAGCATTAAAAATTTAAAAAAACTGAATGTTTCTCTTTCAAAGTTACTTCTTTTTACCAAAAAAGTCTTTAGTGGATAACTGGTTTGTCGAAACTTTACGTTTTAG
>NW_019060404.1:0-14967 GCF_000696155.1 Zootermopsis nevadensis
CTGACTAAAAAGTTACAGGTCGATAATTTAGAAGCCAAAATGCAAAATGAAAACACGCTGTTAGGCAAACATACCTAATTAGTTCGTATATTACGTCCCACAATCAAACACTTAACTAAATGAATGGGTTAATCATCCGTACTGAAGTGGAAAGTATGCTGAAGAAAAGTATTGCCAGCGACCATGGAAGGAATATCTCAAAGGCTTACAGCGATGTACGGTGAAGAATACAGAGGGAAATTTCGTACAACTCTCGAGGAAACATTAAGTTCTTACCAGCTGACTAGAGACATGCGACAGTACTAATAGGTACAGAGCGATATAATAAAATATTCTCATACATGAACTACAATAATCTCAGCAAAGCCCCAACAACTACAACTGAAAGGAAGACATACTATTTTTTGAAGAAATACAAGGACATTATTACACAGAGACAAAGATCAAATTTCACATTACACTACAGCAAATTATCACACCTATGCTGTCTGCCTAACTTACATGCTAATAGAATCCTCTGTGGTCAAATGAACTCAAGAAATTTCCGGTACCAACGGCTGACAAAACACTTTCACAGAATTTTTGTCAATCTAGTATTCAGCATGGAATCATTCATAAACAATTCAGAACGCCTCATCAGTAAGATTAAATAAACTGAGATAGAATTAAATTAAAATCTGGCGAGTTTCGATATTACAAGCTCCTTCACAAATATCTTAGTCGGTGAAGACCTGGCCGTGTTTCTAAATGTCCTATGAACAAATAACTAAGCGAAACAATGATATCTCAGTGTGAATGCAATTAGAGAACTTCTAGACATGTGCTTAAAGGTGACATAATTTAAAGTCAGTGACGAGTTGTACCAACAAACAGACGGAATGTTTATGAACTCCCCACTAGTTCTTGTAATAAGCAGCATATATATGGAAAACTTCGTGAAGTTTTCACTGTAATAAAGTGACTCGACACCTAAAATCTTGCTCAGAATAGGTACGTGTCACATTCGCCATATGGCCACATGGCAAATCTAAACTGAACACAACTATACGGAGATAACTTAAACACTGCCTTTCCTTGATGTACCAGGAAACATCATCAAGACACGGAAACATTACTCTACCAGTCACCCGCTTAGTACCATTCAAGGAATAATTAAAAGCCAACGTCTGCGTACACAAACGAAAGAAAATTTGAGAGAGGTGTTAATAAGCATTACAAACCCGACAGATTGTATAAACGAAGTCCTCGGGCAAAATTAAACAGAAAACCACGGATGTACCGTGCATCCGGAAGATCTCGGACAAAAATTCGTAGCAACCGAATACGAATGTCATTTAATTCACGAATTGCTTTATGGACCATACGAAGACTAAACCCAGAAATTAAATCCAGAAAACAAATAACTGCATACACAGCATCCCATGCGAATATGAGAAGAAATGTGCTGGCGAGACAGGAAGACGCCGGAATCACCGAACACAAACGCAACAAAATTGAGAGAACAGAACAACAGAACACCCGTGGGAAGAGGATCACAGATTTTTGTGGAATAAGGAAGATATCGTGTAGAAAAAAGAAAACATACATCAGAAAACCGGACGATTCGGAATTCGTGAGAGACGTCAGTAAAGCAAGTTTTAGGTAGCTCACTCTACCACGGAGAGCTATAACTACGTACAACACATTTTAGTCCACCATGGTGGTCTACTGGTTAGATTAATAGTCTCTCGTTACCGAGTTAGACCGCGAACGTTTTTAAAAATTACAAAATATAGTGTCAATGAAGTGAGGAGGGTAGTATAGCTAACTCCTAAAACGTCGTGTACGTCGAACATACCACAGACAATGGGGAATGCCCATCAGTGTTTCCATAATAAAGCAACCGCTGTCTCAAAGCTATACAAAATCATTAGTGACTATTTCCCTTCCATGGTACCATACAAATTCAATATGTCAAAATACAAATGATATATTAACGCCATAAAACCAAATGTTCTACGCTGTCTTCATTTCGTCATATAACTGGCTTTAAAAATTCAAAAAAGGAGAGTTTCAAATTCACGTCTGCTCTCCATTCGAATACGCTCCTCCTAACTTGTTTATAGAGAAGGAATGGGACACTAATTTGCTTATACGCTCTCATATACAAATACTGGAATCTGATTAGATATTTAGCTGGAATAAATAGTTAATTGATGCTGAATTCATGCATTCTCATTTCGGGATGCTGTGGACTGGTGCGTCTGTGAGTGTATGAATATTGCCCATGAACGTTTCGGGAAAATTTATTTTTAAATAAGAGTTAAAAGTCATACTCAACTCTGATACTGCAAAGAAATTCCACATTCGTTCTCTGCATTTCAGTACATTAACAATAAAACAATACGTAACCCCAAAATAAAGAAAACGTTTACAATATGCCTTAAACTTGTAAAAGTATTATGTAAGGAAACAGAATGAATTATATTGGCTGAGGATAAGATACAGTGACAGGATATGATGAAAAGTGTAATTAACTTCGAATTTCATAAGCAGATATTGTTTAAAAACATAGCTACTATTAACTTCTCAATAACAGATATGGATAATTGTCCTAGCTCTCTGCATACAGATGATGCTACTTATATTTTATTTAATATAAAATAAATTGTAAAAAACCCTAAATCTGTAGAGAATAATAAATTTATATATGCGTATGTCTTTTGCTAAATTTCTTATTTCCACACGCGTGTTGCACCATTACACCAATCAAGTGTGAATATAAGAATAAATCCTATTGACCAATTATCTTTTAATCAGACACAGAACTGTCCTGCTGTAAGGTGAATTACGACGACAATGTCGTAGTGATCTAGTGTAACCTCCACAGGACATGGTTCTCGGCTGCGACTTAATGAAATTGCAAATACTTCTCATAGTGGGAAATGAGTCACACGTCATATTATCGCGTAAAACCTTTCGTTTGATTCCTTTCGGCGTAATTTATGTGCGTACGCGTGGGAGAGAAGAGAAATGTATACAGAATATCAGTATGAAATCTCGGGTAACGTAGGATATATGTCAGTGTAATAGTAAAACTAATCTCAAACGGGGTATCGGAGGGAATGTGCCCGGATTCATCTGTTTAACACAGGAACCAGTAGCGGGCTCTTGTGGTAGCACTGACATATACAGAGTGTGTCAAAAGTATGTTTACAAACTTCGTGTGCGTGTTCCTGGATCAAAAATATGAAAAAATGTTCCTACGAACATGTGAGCGAAAATGCACCATTTTCAAAATAATAGCAATATTCCTTTATTGCCAAGCACAAGGACAGGGAAGTTTCTTTTTAACAGATGCTCTAAGGTTGTTCCTCCATTCTCCACACATGCACGAGCACGACGTACACAAGACTGACGAATTCGTTCGTACACACCAGGGTTTCCTCGAATCATCTGGCATGCATTCCGCCCACGTTCCCATAGGTCGTCTTCATTGTTTATGGTGTTGCATAAAAGACGGACTTCAAGTGACCCCACACATAAAAGTCCAAAGAGGCAGGTCCGGTGACCTCGGTGGCCATGCTACTGGGCCACCACGCCCAATCCATCCCTGAGGATACTGTTCATTGAGATGATATCTGACGAGACGGGAGAAGTGTGCTGGGGCTCTGTCGTGCATAAACCACATTTGTCTTCTTGTATTCAGTGGCACATCTTCAAGGAGACGTGGCAAGTGTTTCTTAAGAATCACCGATCTGAAGGTCCTCTTAGACGCGATGGAAGCATGTGTGAACCAATAAGCATGTCGCCAACAATTCCTGCCCAAACGTTAATTGAAAATCTTTGCTGGAAGCTGAATTCACTTTGACATAAAGTCGTTCATTGAAACTTATTTTTGGCTATTATTTCGAAAATGAAACATTTGCGATCCCATGTTTATAGGAACATTTTTTTCATATTCCTGATCCTGAAACATGCATACAAAGTTTATAAACATACTTTTGACTCACCCTGTATAAAGCTATATAATACTAAATATTAAATGATGTAGCCTTTATACACATAATATAAGATCTAATACTTGCCCGAAATGTGTTATACCATTATCATAAAATGTCTGCGATGCAGAAAGCCTTTGGAGAAGCACCTCGGATAAAAGTAAACTTTTTAATAAACTTTTGCTCGTGAGGGGGTAGCATATTTTAACAGTTTGAAACGTGACGCCATAAATATAAATTTTTGCGAGATTACGTCGGAGCAATTTTGTTTAAGCAACGAACTGCTCTCGTGTTATTCCGTAGAGAGAAGAATTCAGCTGCTTTGTGCCCATGCATTTTGTGAGCTAACCCACTCAGCACAGTTGATCGACGGCGATGATAATTATAGTAAGATGAGGAGGGGAAGCCCTCAACTTTACACTGTCTTGTTCTTTCTCACCCCCACCCCCACTCCCCACCCCGGGCACCCTTGCTTAACAACGGATTTGTGCAACTCTGTTCTATAGGTAACTCATTACAGAAGGTACCCTTTCGCGTTGCCTCCGGCTCTATTATGTTTACACGAACCTTAATTGTTGATTGGGGCCTCAAATTACCAAGGAGGATTGTCTACCGCCTAGAGTCGCTCCGATATGACGATAATACAATAACTGCAGTATCGCCACTGCTTTGTGGTATTTACATCAGCAAAGCTGCAAGCTGGACGTCAGAAAGTGGAACCAACTGGAGCGTTGGGATTTACGTCACCTGGAACGGCTCTGGAGCGAAAAGAAGAACAAACCTTGACCAGAACTGTATAAAGACACTGGTTGTAACAAGATTGACGTGCACGTGTCCCATAATTGTCCGCTCAAAAACACGAGTGTGTGTGTGTTGTGTCGATTTGTCAGTCTGCCTGTATCACCAGGTGATTCCCCGCGGAGGAGATACTCTTGTGTTAAATAGCCTCTTGAACTCACGTTGTACGCTAGAGACCTTCCATGTTCTGCGTACAAAGTCACGAGCTTTGCCTTGTTCGGTTCTGCTCTGATTCCATCCGCTCTCTGGGCAAAACTCCCTCCTCACGTCCAGCCTCTGGATCCTGACCTCAGTGATGCAGCAGCCCACAAAATTTACAAATATCTGCTGCTCAGTGTGTTAGACGCGCGCGAAAACACACACACACGAAACAAGATGAAAACTATGATCCAGTTTTTAGCGGTGAGTCCAACGTACGAGGTGCCTATAAAAACCCGTACACTTATCTCAGGTATTAAATTCATCCATCACCCTCGAAGTAGTTCCCCTGGGAGTGAACACAACGATCCCAGCGCCGCTGCCAAGCCTGGAAGCATCCCTGGAAATCTTTCTTTGTCAGCCTGTCAAGCACCATCTGCGATTCTGCCTGAATCTCTTCTATCGCCTCAAATCTCCTTCCCTTTAGCTGAATTTTCATCTTTGGGAAGAGGAAGAAGTCACACGACGAATAAGGATGGTGTGGGATGACGGCCATGGTGTCTGAGGCCAAAAACTGCCGAACTTTGAAGGCGGTGTGCGCTGGTGCGTTGTCATGATGCGTCGCATGTGGAGTTCTTCCCTTAGAATCAGCTGACAGGTCCCATAGCCTATCCCAACAATGTCGCACAAGTCGTTGATGGTACGACGTCGAGCTTCGGGAATGGCCTGCCGAATCTTCGTAACATTTTCGGGCGTTGTGCTCGAAGATGGTCGTCCAGAACGCTCGTCATCATCGACAGAGGTTCGGCCATTTTTAAAACGTAAATGCCACACAAAAGTTTGTGCACGACCCATTGCGGACTCCCCAAATGCTTGCTTTAGCATTTCATAGGTTTCCGTAGCCGTTTTGGCGAGTCTTTGGCAAAATTTGATGCACACGCCATTCCGAAAGCGCAGGAGGGTCGGTGTAATGCACTACAAAAACGCCCGTAACTAAGAAACAAATCCTAATTCGATTATGCCGGCTGGCACACTGATTCACTATGAATGTAGGCCGCACCCCCTAAAGGCAGAAGATCGTACTACATCCGGTTCGCCCTCTATTGACACAGCCTTGAAACTTTCCGATCGCACCACGTATGTATGTATGTATATATATATAAAACATGATTTTTATAATTTTTCGGGGTCATTCTTAATGTGAAATGGAACTGAAGAGATGTTTTAAGCCTGTAAGTGTAAGTATGTCCATATATTTCAAAATATTCTTAGGTTATTTCTTTAGGGAAAACGTCCCGTTCTTTCCAGTGTGTTAAGAACTGCTAATACTTATTTAAAGCATCCGCAATGTTGAACGGTCTACAGAAATCAACTAATAAATTGATTGATTGACTGGTGTGTCACTTCATGCAGATTTCTCAGATTACGTAGCGTCGAAATTGTGGATGCTGTGAATGACTCGATCCATTTAAAAGCAAAACTCCATCAGTGTTTGTCTGAACGAACTAGGAAACAAACAATTATATGTGTGTCATAACATACAGAAATCAATAAGTTCCTCAAAGTCTTAACGAAACATTTTTCGATATGGCGATTGCATGTAGGCCTAAGTATCGGTTTCTTAGCGTCAGTCACATTTCCGATTCCCACCGCCATTTTTCTTCAACCTTCCTCTGTCCTTCCACTGCTGTCTCCTTTTGCTGCCTCTACTCTGCTATCATCCATCTAACTCTCGGTCTATCCCCCATCGGTGACATCTCCAGCACCAATTTCAATAGTTTGTTGTCCGCCATTCTCCCGAAGTGTTCCTAAAACATTATTTTGTTTTGGAACCTTTCAAAACGGAATTTTGGAAACCCATTGTTTATAACATGGCTATGGAGTTTTGCCTTTGATACTATTAATAATCATCTCTAAAAACTTATAGTAAAACATTAAATACAGAAAGAGCTTCTGCCCCTGTTCAGGGAATGGCTTTACCCTTAATTAACTTTGAAAACAACAGATTTTGTAATTCCATGAAGTCCGTTATCTCTGTAGTATTGTTATGTTGGAAACAACAGATTTGTGTATGAAAAAATTAATATGAGAATTAATGAATTATTCAAAAAAAACATCAAACAATATTTGTTTTGATTTGCTTTGATTTGCTTTGATGATACATACTCGCAGAGTACACATTTGCACTCTTGTTTAATCCGGCTCTTATTAAAACTGGTCGGTCGCGATTAATCCTTAAAATTAATTACTGTGTATACAACTGGCTGAAGTGAACTCAGTGGATATCCAATATACACAAACGTGTATCAGTTATAGTTATGTCCAATACAATATAGACAAGTTACTATAGGGTTGTATACTTAAAATATGGTTTCGATTTTGATATATTCTCTGTTCGTATCTCTCGTTATTACCCGGTTCCATGAATTGGTTTTATAAACGCAAGCCAAGAAATGAAGTCAATGACATTTTTAGTTTAAAAAAATAATAAGAAAGTCACATAATCACCTTTTTAATGCATCTAGTCCAACGGTTCACATATTTCTCAATTCCGTCATAATAAAGTGTTTAGGCACATGCTTGGTCTTACACTATTCTTGCACTATTTTCTTTTATCTCGTTTATTTCCGATCCTGTTGCAGGATCCTCTGTTCTTCGGTTGATCAGGACTCGAGGGTCGGTGTCTTTAATAACCTCAAAGCTGACACAGTCATTTTGTGCACCATCAGTAACAACTTCCCGCCATTTTGTGAGTGCAGTCACCAACGCACTCGACTGCTATTCCGTAAATTTTACTTCTTCCGACTAACCACAACAACTGAATCACAGATCGTTGTTATATTTTGGCGGATTCTAACAATGGAGCGACCATGTTAAACGTCACAGTATGTGACATTTGCGGTTCTCATGCCAGTAAAGACATCGACTGTGCTCTTATGGTTTACGAGACCGTGCAGACTTGTAAGGAGATTTTAAACTTTCCTCCGAAAATATAGTAACCACGCACAAGACCATGACTTAAAAATCCAGAATAGTCATAAACTTGCAACAATATTATCACTACTCAAGGCAATGAACATTAATTAGGTTCAAATAAGTTAATATTCATATTATTAGCATGCAATATATTTTTCAGTGCAGCCAACGTCACTTCCTGAGTGAACTTGGCTTTCTTTCATAAATTTCATGTAACCGCATTTGTTTTTTATTTCTTTTTACATCATAAGCCATATCCAGAGATTTAGTTATATTGACTATTTATACAATGGATTGATGTTGTAATAATATTGATGACTTAAATTTAATTATATTTGTGTGCTTTGTAACAAAGTGTACGGCATTATAACACTATAATATTACGACTGTGCAAGTTAAAATATGCTGAGTGACACGATGATAATAGTACGTATTATCTTTAGGTCATTAGCTAAAATAATACAACAGCGAGAATTATAGGGGCTTGTAAAATACAACATAGACTGAAAAGATATAAAATATACCTGAATACTAAAAGAAAATAGGTGGTAGATTGGTTTCTGACGATATATACTGCAAACTTTCACAAGATACTAGTTCAACTCGCTGATTCACGTCACGACATGACACTTTCTGCCGCAGAAAACTTTCTTGATCCTCTGAATGGGTCTCAAGATACTAGGTTAGAAGCAGACCAAAACCCTAAATTCATTCTTCATTTCAGCTACAAGACAAAGAAAACGATCTCGAAACTTCAAACAAGATACGTGACGCGTTTGCTGCAGACTGCCGTTTGGAGGCCACTATATGAGGAACCACTGATTCGCTGAAGTAAAATAAATTCCACTGGCACATCTTTGGAACTGTTATTCCGTGACAAAAATAAATTGATGTTTAAGCACGACGCCATTAAGGACATTTGGGGCAACGTAGGCAAAGCTCCACGCATTTTTAAGATGTGAATGGTCAACTACAGAGTTCCATCAGAATTACGCCAGGCTGGAAGAACGCCAATGCATGTAAATTTTTCTTCTTTCGTTAAAAAAATCTACTTTTACACTCCAGAATATCCTGATCTTTCTTTTAAGCAGACAACGGAAAAGTACAAAGACGATGGCAATTATCACTGTCGGACTGGCCGATACGACGTTATGTGGCTTGATATAAAGTATTTCTCTCAACCTGAAATCCTTTCGTAAAGGATCTATTTAAACACCTTTCTTTGCTTAAATTAGTGATACCAGTAACTTCAAAAACTTTAAAAACCTAAACCTGCCTAATATGGGCTCCGTCTTAACATGCCTCCTCCACGCTCCTCATAACTCACACGGTTCATTTCGTTTCTGTTTGAACTTCTTCATTAAAGAGCTCTTAGTGTTTTAGTGGCCCTGTGGGTTTACATGTGCCAAAAGTGAAAGCAGAAGTTGTGTCGTATTTATCGATGCATGATTCCTTTTATAAAATTGTTCCCCTGTGCGATCATAGCAAGGGCAATGGCCCATGTTACGAAATTTCGCACTACATACTTCTCGGTCACCTTATTATACTGGATGCTGATAAAGTTCATGTAGCAATACTGTAACTTATGATTGTGTACAGAAGTGTTTAAAAAGTAGCTCAAAAGCCGCATTCAGTTCTTTGAAGGTTTGATTGTTGTTGTTTTACTGTCTGTTTGTTTTATCAAAAATATTCTCAACAAATATTCATGCTTGACCACAATCTTAAATTGAAGTACAAATTTATTGCATCATTATCATTAATACTGTAGATACCAACACTCAAATTAAAGAAAAACTAATGTCTTTCATGTGTCAGTTTCCGAGCCACAAAGTCAAAATGTAAATGAATGTGTAGTGACTTTGTGATGTCGGCGTTGGAACTGCAGGTTTAGCTACCAGGAGGTTAGTTAGTTGGTTAGTTAGTTATAACGTCAGTTACTTCGGCTGTTAAGAAGAGGTAGATTAGTTTGACGACAGCTGCTAAACTCCATAATGTCCTTTATAGACATAAACGATACCGCTCTAAATCCCGAAGCAGTCGTAGAAATTGTGCTCAAAGGCATGATTAATTTGATTACAGACATTGAAATCTCTTTATTCTGTTTCTGCATAAACATGGTTGCTAGATGTTTTAGATTGTCTGCACCAGATGTACGACGCTTGGCGTATTAATTAGCCATAAGAAGTGGATTACCTCATCCAATCCAAAGAGTCTGTTCAGAAGGCAACCACGTCTTCTATGAGATTGCCACAGGTGATTTCGGTTGCTAGTTAAAGTCATTTATTCATTAGAATCTAATAAAATGCTACTCAATCACCATCAACTGGTGTTCGCCCATCACACATCAGTCCCTTGCGTGCATTTTCAAAAACATCACAGACAAGTTCAAAATGTCACGGGGTGGAATGTCACTTCAGTTCCCCATGCAGAAACATTTGGAAGACTCGCATTCAACCGCACCAAAACGAAATCTTCGGAACGGAAATAAATAAAAGAACATTCATCGGTCTCGAGTGTCAACGGAAATCGCATTCAACCGCTACAAAATCATTTAGAGAGAGGAAATCCAGATTAAAAATGTTTCGTCTAGAAGATCAGTAGAGAATTCCATTGATGTTGGCACCGATAACGACGCTGAATGCGTGTTGTGCTGTGGTCGATTTTCTTAAGACAAATTTTGACTCGGGTGTTCCAATGCGCACAATTCAACGTTCCTCTGCCGAGAACTCAGTCAGCGCCAATTTCATTCGTGACATGCGCCCTAAAGGCTAAAATATGTCTGCAAGGGCCACATCCAAAAGTTTAACGGTCACTAGTAGTTGTTCAGGGTCCAATAATACGATCACATAGTTTCCTAAAATCGGCCACTTTGCACTTTGACCTTATTTCTTTCCATACAGCACTCGATGAATGCATTTTGTGATTAAGCTTCGGGGTTCTAAATAAATAACAAGCCGTTCAGTTCTGTAATTTAATGGGCGTTGGAATTTCGCGCGAGGAATAAATATGGCTGGGGCAATTTTTGACAATTTGTTCTACTTCATCTTTTCCCAGTATTTTGCATGTGACACCACTTGTTGGAATGGCCTAAAGTATTCTTCTTTCTGACACATACAGTGGCGGGCGCAATGGTGTAAATGTAAAACATTCAACAAGAATTTCTTATTGGGAATAGTATTATTAATTTATCATAACTATCACGTATATGCTAATGTGATTTTAAAATTTCTTATTTCAATCATTTTAGTGTAAAATACTTGTAAAAGGAAAATGGTTGTCTTCTTGGATGTTGCGCCGTGAAGAATGGCAGAAGTTTACCGATGTTTCAGAACTGCTTGCTGCCTCCATCATTATGTCGATTGACTTTGGAGACAGTGAGGATATCTGAAACGTCGGTAAATATCTGCCATTCTTCACGGCGCAACATCCCAAAAGACAATCTTTCTTTATACTCATCGCCATTAGAACCTGAAAACTCATGCACTTGGAACATATTAGTCTGGAGACGAATGTATGCAACACAGCCTCCAACTTCTTACACGTGGAACAGGGTTCTTGAGAAACTAATAGTCCTTCCCCATTCGAGAAATTCCCTGCTGTTTCAGAGCCCAAATGCTCGTTATGGCGTTACCAAGACCGTGAACCTGTGCAATATTTCGTAACATTCTGATATTTTACGTAAGGGGACTATTATCATTGCGCCAAATTCCGAAACGAAATAATATTTTGTGAAGAATAAAAGTTTTGAAGCTTTTTGTTATACATTTTTAACGAGTGTCTTCCAAATGTCATAATAGCTCACCTTGTTGCAAAAAGTAAGTCTTGAAACAAAAGTGAAAACATGTACTTTGTTGATTGAAATGTCTAATACTTTTTATTTCACAATTTTTTCTATTTTTTGAAATGATTTATCTATTACTTTGACTTCTTTTAAACTTTTTAAAAATACAACTTAGAAAAGTAACGTATTTTTCTAACCCCGAAAATTGGGTTTTATCAACAGTGAATGATAAAACCCCGAAATAAGACGCTAATAGCTCTTTTCCGGGCTTTTGCCAACACTGTTTGGTAAAACTTAGACTTGCCTGGTAAATCCTAGGTTTCATCAAAATTCAGGCTTTCACGGTCACATATTTATTTTCTCTGCGTTTACGATTCCGTTATGTCAACGTATTTACCAGTGCCTAATAGAGCTTTTGCGTTTTTGATTGGCATTTATGTTTTGTCTAGTAAATTAATATAGTCGGCATAGACCAGAAACTAATATCGTATTAAATTACAGTCTCACTGCGCTGGTGTTTGAGGCAGCAAGGTGTTTTGAAACGTCGATTAATGTTTGCCGGACTACATACCGCATCATCTAAGAAGGCAGTCATCTTCACCATAGTCATCTGAAATATTACCGGTCCCTGATTGTTCTCTTGGATACTGTAAAGTGAAGTTGAAAAGAAATGGCGACCAAGTACCCGTTTTTGTTTCAGATCTTTTTGAACAGGAAGGACTGAGGAAAAGCATGAAGAATATTTGCCAGATTAGCCGGTGTCACGATCGAGAGTTTATGCCCCCCCCCCCCGATTGGCACTGTAAAGTAATAATAATTGTGGGAAAACTTTCATTAAATAGCATTTTACAGAATACGTAACCATGATCCATGAATTACACTTGCTTATAAAGACAAATTATTTCAAATAACTCTTGGCGATATCAACACATTATTCGCTGAACCAAGAAGAATTCTGTGTACTTCTGTCGACTGCGGGCAAACTAATTCTTCACAGAGCAACCCATTTCCCTCCGGATGTTCGTCTCGTGTGGATCCCCGAGCTAAAATAAAACTGCTACTACACGTAATACGAAGGAAGAAAGAGTTATAATTACCTGGTTTAGCCCTATGGATAAGATAAAACTGTCGTCATTATATTCCAGAACACCGTCCGCTATGTCACAGTGTTACAGGTTAGATCAGTTAAGAAATCCAACGTTACGGGCTAAACGTGTTTTTAATGTTTGTAGCTGTGATCCTTGTACCTTTCTGATGTGCGAGTTACTGGAAGTTGAGGGGAACACTGGTCACTTCAGATAGGAAGGCGCGTGCTCAGATAATCGCAGCCAAAAAAACACTTAAAATCATGGGGTGTCGTGTATACTTGTAAAGAATTTTGTATGTGTAAAGAAATTAAATGAAAAAATATAAATTTCATATTTTATTAATGGGACATTGTGGTCGTAACGTAAGGTGGTGAGTCTCATGAGCTAAAGTACGGATTTCGAGGCCAGCCGAATCCTCTGTGGACCTGTCCGTTGAAGTTTCCCATCTGCTCCCACCGACAAATTCTTTCGCAGCGAAACATCTACATTGAAATTTTTATTAAATTGAAAATTATCTTTATAGGAAAATTTACCTGAACTCTTTAATATAGACTGAAATGCAAAGTGAACTTGCCTTTACAAGCGGAAAAGATTAAGGCGGAAAAGAAAAAGGAAAAGAAGCTGACTTAATGCATTAGACAAAAATAGTATTCACAGGAAGTAACTGGACGTAAAAATAAGAAATTAAGGAGATGAAAGGAGATAGAATGAGGAAACACAAGAAGCAAGAGAACATAGAGCCGGAGAACGTGAGGTACTATTACAAAGGGAAGGCGAGAAGGACTCAGATACATAGAGGAATTGATAAAACAGTAAAATAAAGATTGTGAGAAAACGTAAAAGAGGAAACACTTAGTAGTAGCCACAGAAACGGCAGTATTAGGAGGAGAAGAAGAAGATAAATATTAATAAAAGAAATGAAAAGAAACAAGAATTAGGGAATAAAAGTGAAAAAAGTATAAGTTGAGGAAATAAACAAAAAAGTTAAAAGAGAATTCAAAGAAGACTCTGCCTGCGTTTTAAGAAATCCCTTGTTGAGTTCTGTACTTTCGACTTCACATTGACGCTTATAATGAGACAGAAGAAAAAATTCCGAGGACGTTCCGCGCGCGAAAGTGAAACCGCAGATGCCAGCTGCTTTAAGAGACGCGTCGTCCATCAAAGTCGTCTCCGTGTTCGTCCAGGCGTGTGAAGCTAAGATTCCCACTCCACTGCAAGTCGATTGTCCGACGTCTAAGTGGGTTAACGGTTCCTTAATGGGGCTTTATTGAGGTCGGTAAGCGGACCGGTGGCGCTGCACGTAATTCAATTGTAACCCTCGCTGCGTCTCTACGTCGCCCTTATCCCAAAGCTCAGTCTTCCCTACAAAACAATTAACGTCACCTTATTCTTCTTTGCCTCGCCATTCTCTGTCTAGTTGTATTCCACCTCATTACACTTCTCTTTGTAATCTCTCTCCTTTATACGTTCAGCACAATGATAATTCCAAACACGTCTGATTTCTTATAGCGTAAATAATGTCCAAACATCGTTATAAGTAGTAAAATAATTGCTGTTCTGTCTAGGCGAAAGTGTAAAACTTTCAATTCCTCAAGTGTTGGTCTACCCGGTTTCACGGAGATAGTAGGGGAGGGGTTTCTCCAGTTGTGTCGCATGTCAAAGACCTCCCAATTTGTTGGATTTGTACATTATAAAGTTTACCTCACGTTAAAGCTCCTGGTATGGAGACAACATGGCCTCACAGCGAACTTGTTTGTTTCTGCTATGTGCGCTGTAAAGTTTACAGGGGTTATTATAAACTTTTCATCATTAATCAGGCAAACAGATAATTACAGTCACTGCATGTAATAATGCCAGCGCTTACGGGGAAGAATGAAACACTTGGAACGAATTCATTAAAGTGCAGAGTAAGTAGAGTTGCGTGGTTTACTTTTAGGAGAAGAAGTTCAAGCTTGTATTTTTAAAGTCTGCGGGATCGGCTGTTATAGAAAGGCGTAAGGTGTATTGAAAGTTACACATTGAAGGAAAGTTTGTTATAACTGTGAAAATATCTGTTGTGTTTGTGTCAGGTCGAGGCTAAGTGATGTATTATATAAGTCTGTCATGTGCATTCCATAATCACACTCAATGTTATAATTTTAGAACAAAGCGAACTATTACACCGAAGGCTGCGTTTCATGTTCATATTTTCAAATAAATTTGTACG
>NW_019060405.1:0-59710 GCF_000696155.1 Zootermopsis nevadensis
CCGGTTCTGGCCTGGATATTGGGGAGAGTGAACGTCAGGCAACACGTGAGGCAGACACGGACCTGCATAGACCTATTCCTGCAGAGGCTGGTTGGTGCAGACGAGGCAGGCAGCATCCGGGTGTGATAGAGGCCGAGTCCGGCAGAGACAGCTTGAGGCATTCACCGAGTTTAGCAGGCATCCTTTGGGAAGAGTTAAAAAAATATTAAAATTTTTCAAAATTTTCGAAAAACCAAAAAATTCTGGAAATTGTCTGAAAAACCAAAAAATTGTGAAATGTTTAATTTCAATTTTTTTAAATTTTTCAATTTCTTTTGGTTTTGTGAGCTATTTGAACAATTTCCAACATTTTTTGACTTTTTGAAATTTTTCAAAATTCTGCCACCTGATGCCTTCACTCAGCCATCTCTTGGAGAGAGTTTAGAAAGAACAATCAAATTTTTAGACATTTGTGAAAAATCAAAAAATGTTGGAAATTATCTGAAAAGCGCAAGGCGAAGCAAGGCGGGGAAGGCGAGGCAAGGCCATGCTAAGCCATCCAAGGCGGGGCAAGGCCAGGCAAGACGAGTTAAGGCGAGGCAAGGCGATGCAAAGTCAGGAAAGGCCAGGAAAGTTCCGGCAAGGCGGTGCTAGGCCATGTAAGGCAGGCAAGGCGTGGCAAGCCGATGCAAATTCAGGCAAGGGTAGGAAAGTCCAGGCAGGGCCAGGCAAGACGAGATAAGGCGAGGCAGGGCGAGGCAAAGCGGCGCAAGGCGAGGCAGGGACAGACATGGCCAGGCAAGACATGCAAAGCCAAGCAAGGCCAGGAAGTCCATGCAAGGCGAGGTAAGGCGATTCAAGGTCAGGAAAAAACAGGCAAGGCCAGACAAGGCGAGGTAATTCGAGGTAAGGCGAAGCAAGGAGAGGCAAGGCCAGGCAAGTACAAGAAAGACCATGCAAAGCCAGGCAAGTTCAGGCAAGGCGGGGAAAGGCGAGGCATTGCAAGGCCAGGCAGAGCCAGGAATGGCCAATCAATGCCCGGCAAACTCAGGCAAGGCGAAGAAGGCCAGGGAAGGCAGGCAAGACCAGGCACGTCCAGGCAAGCCGAGGTAAGACGTGGCAAGGCGATGCAAGGTCAGGCAAGGCCAGGCATGACCACGCAAGACGAAGAAAGGAGGGGAAAGGCGAGGAAATGCCAGGCAAGGCCAGGCATGGCCAATCAAAGCCAGGCAAGGCAATGCAAAACCAGTCAAGGCCGGCCTTAACGCGCCTTGACTCGCCTTGCCTGACTTTACATGGCCTTGCTTCGCCTTGCCTCGATTTGCCTGGCCTTGCCTCGCCTCACCTCACCTTGTGTCTCCTTGCCTAGCCTTGCTTAGACTTTCGTGGACTGCCTGGCCTTTCTTCGACTTGCGTAGCCTTGCATGGCCTTCATTGGCAATGCCTGGGCTTGCCTCTCCTTGCCTGGCCTTGTGTGGACTTGCGTGAATTACCTGGCCTTGTGTGGACTTGCATGAATTGCCTCGCCTTGCCTGGCCTTGATGGCCATGCTTGGCCGTAACTGGCCTTGCCTGTCCTTGATTGTCATGCCTGGTCTTACCTCGGCTTGCCTCGACTTCGCTGGCCTTGCATCGCTTTCCTTGGCTTGTCTGTCCTTGCCTCGACTTGCCTGGTGATGCTGTCACCGATTCCTGCAGAGACCTGCTGTGGTAGAGACGAGATCTAGCAGGAAGTTGTTCTAGTGAGGTTCGGGTGAGGCGAATTTTTAAAAATTTTGAAAATTTTCAAAAAAACCAAAAATGCTGGAAAATGTGTAGAACGCGCACAAAACCAAATATTTTCGAAAAATGTTCATAAAAATTTTATGTGAGAATTTTTCAATTTTTTTTAGTTTAGTGCGCCATTTGGAAGTTTTCCAGCATTTTGTGATTTTTTGAAAATTTTGAAAAAGTTTGAAGTTTGCTTCAAAATTCTCCCCACCCGATACCTGCCAGACACGTTTTCTGGCGTGGCCTGTCTCTGACGTACAATCTCACTCACGGACAGTGACTCTCTAGACCATCTGGTCTCTCTTTGACCGTGTTTCTTACGCACCGTCGTTGCAAAGAACGCATCCGGCGGAGACCGGATGAGGCATAGCCGTCCGACACAGAGTGTGTGAGACAGAGAACGCGTCAGACAGATACGAGGAAGAGACTAAGGCAGAGGGCTGGTGATGCTGTCACCGAGTCCTGCAGAGACGAGATCTAGCAGGAAGTTGTTCTAGTGTGGTTCGGGTGAGGCGAATTTTAAAAAAAATTTCGAAAAAACCAAAAATGCAGGAAAATGTGTAAAACGCGCGTTAAACCAAAACTTTCGAAAATTTTAAAAAAATGTAAGATTTTTTCAAATTTTCTTAGTTTTGTGCGCCATTTGGAAGATATCCAGCATTTTATGATTTTTTGAAAATTTGCTTCATATTTTTCCCCACCCGATACCTGCCAGACACGTTTTCTGGCGTGGCCTGTCTCTGACGTACCATCTCACTGACGGACAGGGACTCTGCTGTGCACAGTCTCTAGATCATCCGGTCTCTCTTTGACCGTGTTTCTTACGTCGTTGCAAGGAACGCTTCCGGCGGAGATCGGATGAGGCATAGACGTCCGACAGAGACAATGTGAGGCAGAGAACGCGTCCGGCAGATACCTTGTGAGGAAGAGACTAAGGCAGAGGGCTGGTGATGCTGTCACCGATTCCTGCAGAGACCTGCTGTGGTAGAGACGAGATCTAGCAGGAAGTTGTTCTAGTGCACAGCAGAGTCCCTGTCCGTCAGTGAGATGGTACGTCAGAGACAGGCAACGCCAGAAAACGTGTCTGGCAGGTATCGGGTGGGGAGAATTTTGATGCAAATTTTCAAAAAATCGAAAAATACTGGAAAAGTTCCAAATGGCGCACAAAACTAAGAAAAAATTAAAAAATTTCACATAAATTTTTTTTGAATCTTTTTCGAAAATTTTTGGTTTTATGCGCGTTTTAGACATTTTCCAGCATTTTCCTGCTAGAACTCGTCTCTACAGGAATCGGCAACAGCATCACCAGCCCTCTGCCTTAGTCTCTTCCTCACATGGTATCTGCCGGACGCGTTCTCTGCCTCACATTGTCTCTGTCGGACGTCTATGCCTCATCCGATCTCCGCCGGAAGCGTTCCTTGCAACGACGGTGCGTAAGAAACACGGTCAAAGAGAGACCGGATGATCTAGAGACTGTGCACAGCAGAGTCCCTGTCCGTCAGTGAGATGGTACGTCAGAGACAGGCCACGCCAGAAAACGTGTCTGGCAGGTATCGGTTGTGGAGAATTTTGACGCAAATTTTCAAAATTTTCAAAAAATCGAAAAATGCTGGAAGTCTTCCAAATGGCGCATAAAACTTAAAAAAATTGAACAATTTTCACATAAAATTTTGTTTGAAAATTTTTCGAAAATTTTCGGATTTGTGCGCGTTTTAGGCATATTCCAGCATTTTTTCTTTTTTCGAAAAATTTCAAAATTCGCCTCAATGAACTTCACTGGAACAACTTAATACTAGAATTCGTCTGTACCACAGCAATTCTCTGCAGGACTCGGTGACAGCATCACCAGCCCTCTGCCTTAGTCTCTTCCTCACCCGGTCTCCGCCAGGAAAGCGTTCCTTGCAACGACGGCGCGTAAGAAACACGGTCAAAGAGACCGGATGGTCTAGAGCGGTGGTCCCTAACGCGGTGCCCGCGGGCGCTATGGCGCACGCCAAGGCCTTTTTTGGGTGCCCGTGTTGATACCGAAAGAGGTTATACTGAATAATGAAGGCCGTTCAACCATGAACATCATAAAATCAAACCACAGACATCTACTTACTAATGCCCATCTTGGCGATTGTTTGCGAGCAGCAACATCATCCCACACTCCCAAATTTGAAAAACTGACAGATTAAATGCTGTGTCAAACGTCACACTAACTTCCCACTTGAGTAATAATAATTGTACTTATAAAAGTACGTATTTTTGATTGCATGGTTTCTTGTATCATTAAACGTCGTGTTGTTTTGTGTATTATTTGGTGTCCATATCTTATTTGTCCAGAGAAAGGAAAATTTGGCTTTGTTAATTGGTTGGTGCCCGCCACGATCTCATAAACTCTCAAATGTGCCCGTAGGCACAAAGAGGTTGGGGACCACTGCCTTACACAGTCCCTTCCTCACAAGGTCTCTGCCGGACTCGTTCTCTGCCTCACATTGTCTCTGGCGGACGTTTTTGCCTACCCGGTCTCATTAGGATTCGTTCCTTTAAATGACGGCGCGTAAGATACAGGGTCATGGTTTTGTGCGCGTTTTAGACAAAGCGAAAGAACGAAAAATTTACTAAATATCTGAATAAATTTACATTTGAAATATTTGAAATTTTTTTAGTTTTGTGAGCTTTTTGAACAATTTCTGGTATTTTTGTATAGTTTGAAAAATTTATTTTATTTTTAAAGCTCTCCCCACCCGATCCCTGACAGAACAGGTCTCTGTCGGACCCGGTCTCTGACGGACCCGGTCTTTGCCTGACTCCTCTGCACGACCCGTTCTCTGTATGACCTGGGTCGGCAGAGACCGGGATAGGCACAGACGTAGTTCGGGAGATCGCGGGTGAGGCACAGACTGGGTGAAGCAGAGACCAGTTCTATTATTGATCGCGTAGGGAACATTTTGAAACAAATTTAGAAATTTGTCATAAATTTCGAAAAATCTAAAAATGCTGGAATTTGTCTAAAAAGCGGAAAAAACAAATATTTTCGCATTAAAAAAACCGAAGTTGAACTTTTTCAATTTTTTTAGTTTTGTGAGCGTTTTGGAAGTTGACCTGAACTTTTTGATTTTTTGAAAAAAATTGTTTTTATTTTCCTGCCAAAACCGGTCTCTATCTGACCCGGTCTCTGCTGTAACCTGATCAGTTTGTTGATTAGTGGGATTACATTACAGTTTTCATCTCAGTTTCAGTGGTTGGAATAATATTAAGACTTGGAATTTTTACAGGAAATGCAGGTTTTAAGAATGAAACAGCATCTTCTGTCCCTGCTTGATGTAAATTTAAGCTTTCAGTAATTGTAGTAAAAACATTATTGAGGGAATTTTCCACTGTTCCTGGATCCTTTACTTTCTCATTGTTTATTAAAAGAGATGGCATCTGTTCTGATAAATGTATTTTTCCTGTCACCCTTTTTATTGTGTTCCATGTTGTTTTTATTTTATTGTTTGATTTTGTTATAAGTCTACTGTAATGCTGCTTTTTTTTTGCCTCTTTTATAACATTATTCAGGAATTTGCAATACTTAATATAAAATGCTCTTGTGTTTCAGTCATTACTGTTCCTACTGTAGATAAACAGACTCCTTTTATGCTTGCAAGATACTTTTATTCCTTGTGCAATCCAGTCGTTCTTTAGTTTGCCTATACTTTCATATGTAATTGAAAAACTAGCTTAAAAAATATTTAGAAAAAGAAAAAAAAATGAGTTAAACTTTTTGTTGGTATCATTGACTACATAAACAGATTCCTATGTTTCATTCTTCAGAAGTTGAAACTGCATGATTGTTTCATTATTTACTTTTCTTTTCATCTGCATCAAAGGTATTAAGTTAGTAGCTGCAAAAATATTATT
The DNA here is from genome assembly GCF_000696155.1 of Zootermopsis nevadensis. The sequence continues at coordinate 5,634 of NW_019060405.1, forward strand.
AATTATAAGGTACTGGGCATCATGGTCTGATAGACCATTTATTATGGGAGAAGTAGAAGTTGAGGGAAGTCTTGTTCTATCCACAATAATATTATCAATTGCTGTTCTTGAATCATGTTGAATTCTTGTTGCAAAGTTTACAATATGTATCAAATTATATGTTGCTAGTAATCAGTGTTTTTTCCCCTTCCCCATTGAGATAGTCTATATTCATGTTACCACAAATCACGAATTCAGTTTTTGGATTATACAGATACTTTAGAGTAGCATTTAGTCCCCTTATAAATTGTTGAAAATTACCTGATGGAGCTCTGTACAGGTTTAATATAACTAAATTAGATGTTTTTGTTTCTAGTCAAATTGCACAAATTACTAAAACCTGTTATTTACAGTGTTATTAAATATCAACTTTGTTGAAACATTGATCACTCTTAACAAAAATACACTCTTCTCCCCTACCTAATGAGTATCCATTTCATGTGAGGTGCAGCAAATCCTGTCAACCATCGCCAGAGCCGTCCAGAATCCAGGTCTGAGGTCTGCACACGTCTTTGAGCATTTATGTTAATGGCGAATTTTCCCAACTGTTCAAATTTACGCACGTAACAACGGTTGTATATGTTTGCCCACATATGCTTAAGTCTTCGTCTTCTCAGGTCGGCGTGTACTTTTTTAAGGTACTGTTAGTTCAGGTTAATTACGTTTGGACTAGGTTAAAGTATGTCAATTAAAGTGAGGTTTCAATGTGTTAGTTTAAGTAGATATGGCTATGTTGGTTTATATTCTGTGAGAGTGGTTTAGGTTAGATTATGTAATTATATGCTGTTATGTTATGCTATTTTATGTAATGTTTGGTTTGCTTGGGCTTGATTCTATTTCGTTCCTTAGTTTTAATCATTTGGTTTAGTTAGGTTAGGTTCACTTAGCTTATGTTAGGATAGGTTTGATTTAGTTATCCGAGTTACCTCAGTTACGACACAGCACTTCAGGTGACCTGGTTACATCAAGGTAAAATTAACTCCTCAATTTGTATTGAATACTATGGAGGTACGCGAGTCTAGCACAATGGGCAACTCAGTAGCGACTGCTAGAGTATGACGTCATTAAAATACACAGGATATAAAAATAACCGATCACACAAAAACTGTATTTTTTTGTGTTGCTACAGAACTTATTAACAAATTTGAACCGGAAGAACCATACATGCCCACAGTGATTCAGACAGAGCTTTGGTCAAAGTGCAGATATTACCAACATTAGGACAACCAACGCCAGGAGCAGATAACCTTCTATTTTCGGCGCTATACTGTCGTAGAGATAATGGCGGACGATGGCCGGAAATGTGCTCTAGGTTACGATTTCAAATTAATTAAACAAGGAGCTGAAGCTAAAGTGTATAAGGGAAATTATTTGGGACGACCAACTATTGTAAAGGAAAGATTTAAAAAAAGTTATCGCCTTCTTGATTTGGATAATCATATAACCAAAGAAAGAATTAAGTCTGAAGCAAGAGCAGTGTTGAGGTGTAAAATTGCTGGTAAATATTTATTTTTGTTCTCCTGAATATTCTCCTTCCAGAATTAACATATTTGTTTTATAGCAGCTAAGTCATGTCATATTTTATTTTGGCTCTTTCCCAATTATATTTGATGCAAATATTAGAAACCAGTATTGTAAGAGGCTTACATATGTGTAGAGGTAGTATAATTGAAATACAGCTTCAGCTTAATTAACCATCTGCTTATTATATGTAGTATGCGTTAGTTTATAATTTCTAGCCCATCTACCTTATTTATAAGGAAAGGAAGTTGTAAAGAATCATTTTGCTTTGTGTACTATTACGTCAGAAATCTTGTAAGTAGTTGAGCAACTGTTAATTCTCAAGGACTCTACTGTGTGGAATTAATTAGTTAATCCTTGAAATATATACAACTTTAAGGTTATTTCTTTGTAATATAGAAATGAAAGCAGGTGAAATTAACTTTCCATTTTGTAATTGCAACTACATTTGGCCATTAGAGTTAGGTATGTAAAATCTCATATGAAGATCACAAACATAAATACAAATTCTGTATGGGTCACTTTTGTGTGTTAATAATTACAAACACGGCAACAATGTAAAAGTGTATGAGTAAATAAAGAAAATGCAACTTTTGCATAGTCTGTACAAGAGTAAATTAAGCACAGAAATGGATCACTAAATAGTGTAATTAATTTGTAGTTCTTAATAGCCTTGCCAAATAGATCAGAGCATTTGAAACAAAGTGGGCATAAATTTGTCCCAGAATATGTTTTACTCGAGACATCTTGAAAGCATCAAAGTCTATTGAATATTTTTACCTTAACTGTCATAAGTAACATTCTCACGAGTCTTTTTATACAGGTAATTAACAGGTCTTTTAGTGAAGCATCAAACATTTCTTTATAGGAATCCACACTCCTGCCTTGTATTTAGTTGATTTTGAAAGGAGATGTATATACATGGAAGATGTACAGAATAGTACAACAATAAAAGACTATATCACACAAATATCTGAGGAGGCAGAGAATGAAGCTGGAACTGCAGGTAGCCTGCTAATGAAATTATACCCAATTGCTCAAGAAATTGGCAAAGTATTAGGAAAGTTACATGCAAACAACATTATTCATGGTGATTTAACATCATCAAACATGTTACTAGTGAAGGATGAAAAAGATACCCTAACCATTGTTTTAATTGACTTTGGTTTGAGTCATGTGGAATCAAGTATGGAAGACAAAGCTGTGGATCTCTATGTGTTACAGCGGGCATTGATGAGTACTCATGCTAATGTAGACAGACTCTTCGCAACTATTTTAGATGCTTATATGAAAGAAAACAAAAAGGAATCACATGAGGTACTGAAAAAGTTCAATGAAGTATGGGCAAGAGGACGTAAGAGAACAATGGTTGGGTGACGGAAGACATTGTGTCTAACTCTATACATTACATTATTATGACTACTTTGAACATAACTTTTTTTGTAAATCTTATTCCAGTGCCTGTACCATGTCCTTTTCATCCAGTACTTCATGTTAAAAAAACAGGGAGAAGTATTTTACCAGAGTATAGTCTATCCAATTGTATGAGCATCCATACTGACTTATATTTTCAGTTCACTATGCTATAATGTACAACTGATTCCTTGATTTGAGGGTCTCATGGTGGTGAGTACGAAGTTGGTTGTCTTGCGGGTTGTAGCGCCCTGTAGTCTGGTAGAAGTTACAAACGTTTTAGAGGCAGCAGGGACCTCTGAAATGCTTGTACACGTCTACCACACTACATGGCACTACAACCCAGAAGACAGCTATCTTGATTCCTTGATGTTGGAGACGCATGGTAAACAGTACCCCAGCCTTCCCCTGAGGTCCATGTCCTGACTCTGTACTGCCTCTTGTAAAAACACTGAAATGGCAATGGAACTGATTTTATTGTTATATATCCTTATTACTATGCAGTGACCACAACCCCTGACACAAAAATGAATTGTTGAACATTGTGTTAGGCCTGCCTTAGTCACTAGGAGCATTTGCCATTCCAACGTGCAGCCATGCCCCTTGATACTTCAAATTTCAGAAAGACAGTTACGCCCCAAAACACTATTTTTAAGCTTTTGGCTAACAGTTGTCATTAGCTTTATTTAGTCCTGTACTTCATCAAAAGGATCTGTACAGACACACATTATTATCTTTGATATATTTAAAATAATTAAAGTACTGTATATTCTGTGCTGAGCCATCTCTATCTCCACTGACTGACCCGCCCCATCATATTATTTTTTCTCTCTATCATTGAGGAATCAGGTATAGTTACATTTCTTATGGAAAAATTGTAGAGAAGGCGATTTATTCTTAGTTGCATGGGCAAAAGTTGGAATTGTACTTCAAAATGATATATTCCTGATTTTGGATTACTGTTGTCCAGATTTCTAAATGTAAATTGATTTCATATAAAAATGTTCAGCCTTTGCTAGGTTTATTATATGTGCATGGACAGAAAAAGCAATTCTAATATGTGCTCCACAAGGTATGAATAAACTTAAGTACTGTAATAACAGAAGCAGTCATTGTAGTAGTAATTGTTTTGTAAATGAGGTGGGCACCTAACTCTTGCAACACAACCATTAACCTCAGTGCACAAATATTATTAACTGGATTTTGTTAATATTAAAGTTGAAAGCCATATTAATATGCAGGGACTAATAATGAGGCACTAAAATATTCTCTGAAACAGTTTTAAGTCATAACAGAACTTTGCTTATCCCAACTTCTGTACCTGTCTTCTTGTGATACAGAATATGAATAAGTTGTAAGTAAAGTAAAGTTTGTCCCACTATACGCCATGTAGGCGTTTGGGGTGAGTGGAGGTATAGCTCCTCTCTTCCTTGACCTCGGCACTAGATGGGGGTGAGTGGTCAGCATCACGCCCCGGCCGGCTTTACCCCCGGGAAAGGACCCCGGTACCCATTGTAGAGGAGGCTGGGTGGGCCCCAGAGCCGGTCTGGACGCAGAGGCTAGAGGAAAAATCCTCTGCCCGTCGGAGATCGAACCCCGGTCGTCCAGCCCGTAGCTAGTCACTATACTGACTGAGCTATCCCGGCTCATTAACCGAGATCTTTATTCAACATTCTATTAACAGCAGTGGAACTCTTGGATGGAAACCTTATTCTCAAAGTTTTCTTCACATGGTATGTCATGATGAACATGTAACTTCTATCCCACATGACCACTATAGTCATCTTTAACCTTGTTATAAATTATTTCTTGACAGATTTAGCCATATTCTGAAATTAATTCAATTGTTAGAATTGTGGCCATACCATCAGACACTGGTCTACCCGAGCACGGGATAGAGAGGAATGGAGGAGATGCTGGGGCCCGCGCGCACGAGCCGATGAACAGGTCATCTAAGTGCCAAGTTAGAATTGTATTCAGCATGTCTAAGTCGCTGAGTTCTATATATGAAGTGTGTAAGGGATAGAATGTCTCTTGGAACCTTTCCTACTGTAATGCCAACCTCACCTTCACATGGTTCACCATTTTTACAAACTACAGCAGAGCGCTCCTTTCGGAGCTCCTCGGGGGGGTTGGACAATTTTGTAAAACGCAACCAACCTTGTGTAAGAAACTAAACTAAACCCCCCCACCCCCGAATGGAGTGTTAAAACACTTGACCAACCCCCCCTTCGGGAGGGTTAATTTAGTTTCTCATTCAAGTGTTTTAACCCTTGAGTAAGAAACTAAACTACCCCCCCCCCAAATGGGGGTTAAAACACTTGACCAACCCCCCATTTGGGGGGGTTAGTTTAGTGTCTCATTCAAGTGTTTTAAACCCTGAGTAAGAAATTAAGCATTTCTTTAATAGTTCGCTGTTCAGAGGCGATGTGCTTCTGCTGGAGCAGTGATCATGCGACTTGCGTGGTAGTTGTTGATCTCGTGAAGCGTTATTTGTTTACTCAGCATTGTTGTGTTCCACAACAATGCCGAGTATAAGGTTACATTGTTGATGACGTCATTTTTGACGACAGATTGGTTTACGATGACGAAATCACAAATTTTTATAGTAGATGAGGCTCCAATAATCAGGTCAAGGTTGCATAATAATTACATTGCTCATAAGTGTTGTGCCTGCACCCCTTTTCACCCTTACTTGAACCCCATGTTTTTGAACTGATTAATTTGGACTGTAGTTGCCCCACGTTTGGTGTGAAGGGTGGGGTAGCCATCGGAATTTTAATGGCGATGCAGTGGTAAGGTTCACTCCACAGCTGCGTGCTGCGTTAGCTTTAAAAAAAAGGGTCTCCATGAAAAATAAACAACGCACGCATGTGCCTCCCATATATATTGACATGGCGTGTGGGACAGTCTTCCATATATGGACATGGAGTAATTTTGGCCAATCAGAGGCAATAATTTCAGGGCGGTTCCTAGGGCGCACATCATCATGAGCGTCCCAAAAATTTCTATATAAGCGCGAGATTATCGCGCGTTGGGTCTCTTGTGTGGTGCAACAACTGAAGGAGGAATCTATGTCGCTGGTGGCCAAAAATGAGGAAACTGCGGTGATTTGCAGCTGGGGTGAGTGGAACCTATTATTGTCCGTTGGTTGGTGACGTGCGCTGGTTGGTCCTGGTTCGGACGTTGTATTTTAATTATTATGCAATTATATTAGTAGATTAGTGATGGGTGTTTCATTATTGGGTCAGAAGTACAACTCCCCCACCCAGTGAAGCCCGTCCTATCAGTCCTGCCGAGAGGGTTGACCGGTGGCATAACATAAGACCAAGTCATGCCATTGCATATGCTACAGAGGAAATGCCAATATTAAGATTATGTTCAAGTTCATATTTTCGACACTATACTATATAGTTCGAAGTGCTGACTGTAACATTAAATAAACCACAAATAAATAAAATAGCATATGATTTTGTTAATAATGTCTTTGGTATGCTGACAGTATAGAGCATGTGTGTGCAACATTCAGAACAGAGGTTACATTGCAAACTACAAAGCTCACTGCAGTCCAATTTGAAGTTCTTGTACCTAATGGTATAAATGACACTTGCATTATTGTGTAATTTATTTATCATTTGATTAAATTATTAATATAAAAACCATAATGCCTCCACACAGACGAACCATCAGGAAGAAGGAAAGTTGAAAGACCGAAAAAACGTAGGAAGGACCAGCTATGATTAACCTGAGGAGATTGAACACGACCAATGGCCTAATCTGTAGAGTTATTGACGATGATTAAAATTAAATTAAGTCCTTATTATGTACAATAGTTACTTGCCACTATTGCAATATCTGGCACAGTTTGTCAGTTATAATGGAATATGGGGTTTAAGTCATCATAATATTGGGCTGCCAGACTTCAGTTTAGCAGTATGCTAGTGCAGTGCATGGCCAGCTCCACAGCACAAACTATGACCCAAGGACGATAAAGGTTAATTTTACTGAATAGTTGCTCACATATACCTCCAAATTATAATGCAAGTGCAATGACTTCTCCATAAGTCTTAAGGAAATTGAAGAATGTAGTTCCAAACTTGCTCAATATATTTTTCATGTTTGCTAGGCAAGTACATATAGTTCTTGTTAAGTCTGTTTCTAATAGTTTGTTTTCCCAAACCTTTGTTAAGTTAACTGTTGAGTTTTGGAACCACAATCTTTGATTGTTTGTAAAATCCCATAAAAGATGTGATCTGAGCTACTATGCCTTCTGGCTTTATATACTCTTCCCATTCCTACAGACCATATTCTCTCTTGGATGTTGGCTGTGCAAGTACATCATAATTCTCACCCCACACAGTAAGAGTAGTATGGCCCACAAGCCACCAGCTCCATGTGCCAGGTCTCAAATATTGAGTGCATTTAAATGAAATTTAAACCAGCCCATCTGTTACAAAAGGTTCATCTTTACATGGACAGTGGTAATGTATAACTTATTAAAACTTCTTTCCCCATTTTCCTCATTTAATTATCACCATCCCAATATCAATCACCATTCCTATAATCCTCTTAATGAACACTGCACCCAAGTGGTTAGCACAGCAGCTTCATGTTCTGGAGGTCCTCCATTCAAATCTCAGCCTGCAGACCAATGATTGTAACTGAGGTTTTTCATGGTTTTCCTCAGTGCAAGCAATTGTAGATATAACCTGAAATTAGGCCATAACTACTTCCTGCCATAGCCTATATAATTCATTATTCACTGGCCATCATTTGACACTATATAATCTGAGCAACTCATGGCATTCTTAAACAAAACACAAATAAATACAGTGGAATTGCTTATTTACACATTTTTCTGGGGACTGATGAAAAACTGTGTAAATTCCAAGAAAGTGTAAACTGCAGAAGATACAAAAATCATAAGCCTAGTATGTCTGTTCCCCTTGACCCTTCATTGGCAAGCTTGCCAAATAATGTACTTATATTATTAAGCAGTTATGAAAGTTTCTGTAATACATACAATTCCAGAAACTAAAGTATACAGTATCTTGATGCAAATTAGTCACTTGTCAGACACAAAGTTCTTGCACAGAATCAGTAATGTACTTACTATTCAAAAAATAATCTAATATCTTGCTCTGTCTGAATATTTTTGTTGTGAATGTCCACATTAATTTGCATTTTCATCAATGGCATGATGGCTTTTCAGTACTGTCTTCTGAGTTGATACTGCTAATCCACATTTTTCACCAAAGAAGTAAACAACATCCTGTAATATACTGACTTCTTCATCTACTGTTCTTTCCCTTTGTGTTGCCATCATGGCCTTATCAAACATACAAATTACATTAAATGACTGCAGTGCATACAGCAGGCTCAGCTAACAGATAAAAGAACAGTTAATTTGCAGTCATACATTGGAACCTAAAATGATGCTTACAAGACGGTAATGTCTTATTGTTTTGTTGTGTCTCATTGTTCTGTTGTGTCTTATTGTAGGACCACTGCCACCGGGTAAAAACCCATTTGCAGTCAAAAATAAATAATAATAATAAAACTTCTCAGAATAGCCAACAATTAAAATGAAAAATGTGGGAAATTCAAATGAGATGATTTGTATTTTGCATGAAATAAAATCATTGAAATGAGAAGAAAGAAAATTTAAATTTTGGGAAAACATACATTCTAGGAATGTGAACAAGGTTTCCATCTCTCCTCAGTAATTTCAATTTATGGTAAATGCAACTGCATACTGAAAACCAGTAACATTTGAAATTCCCAGCTCTTAGATGGCATTACTCACCAGAACTCTACCTCCTTCAAGCATTACTTATACAAGCCTACAGTCTAGATGCCATGCCTCCAGAAGCAACAATAGTTTCTCCAGTAATATATGAGGCATCGTCTGATACCAGAAATGATACAACACCAGAAATCTCCTTAGGTACAGCCAGCCTGTTGAATACATTAAAATAAAATTGTTAGAGACATCAGTGTTCCTTCATACTTGCTAAATATCTTCAGCCAGACTTTCAGATATGGACATTATCGAAACTGTCCTGAAATTGTTAGTGGCATTGTTTGAATCGTGTTAAGATTTACAGGCATAACGATTCTGATTACCTTATTTACTTATACAGTTATCCCATCTATTTGCACAATTTGTTTACATTATGATGAGTGACACACTTATGCAGTTTTCCCCCTTATAATATAATGGCCACACAAGAATGGAAAGTTATTCATTGGTTATAATTAGCCCTTCAGTGATGGTAGTCATTTAAATGGTGTCCTACCCTGTAGATGGAGGACATTTAAACACCATATACCTGGTCTATACCAAGTACAGAGGCTGGCACCATGTGATGACACTGAAATCTATATCATGTAAGGAAACCAGTAGTGAAGGGTTGAAGAATATGAATTTTGTGGGTGGCAAGATCTTCCTAAAAGTTAATATGAAAATTTATTATTTTAAAAGATATTAAGCTCCATTATGATAAATATTATGTAGAATGAAAAGCATCAAAGAATGCACATACCGTTTCATGGGAATATTTTGAAGAAGTAATTCCTCACTTTCCTTTGATTCACGCAACTGTAAAATAAAAAGTATTTCAAAAAGTGTGGTGCTTCTGAACACTGAGACACTCTGTACAGACTGAATGCTGCCCATAGCTCAGAGTTAAGAATGAAGTAACACTTCTGATTGATGTTTAAGTTTTCCTATTTATAATTATCTGCCAAATTACTGCAAGAAGTAACAGTCATATATAATAAAAATACTTTGTTTCTAATAGTCAATGAGCAACATGAGGTACTTACAGCTGCAGAAAACTTTGTGATGACAATGCCAGGTGCAACACAATTAACTCTGATGTTTTCTGATGCCAAGTCTTTGGCTGCTGCTTTGGTGAGGCCCAACAATGCAGTCTTACTAACAGAGTAGACACCTAACAGCTGCTGAAAGCAGATATGTGTCATTACTTCAAGACACGGAGAGTGCAAGTCAGTCACAACCTTACAAGTGGGACGATAAGAATAACTGACATGACTAGATGATAAAAATTCTGTTCTGGCGGTGATCCTGATCTTGCTACAATGTCCAGATTGGTCCTGAAGCCAACCCAGCGTATCCTATGGTTACAGGGGCCCTTTATCAAGAAGAGCCAACCCTCACCTCTTATTCCAAGGTCAAGAATGTATGGGAACTTCACATCTGCTCCCCTTTAAGCCTTTGTGTTGTGTTTAAGCCCAGAGGTAACATTAACCTTACCTCTTACACAGGAGGTGAAGTTACTGTACTGTTCAGTCTCACTAACATGAATAGCCAAAAATGTAATTTCATTGTTAATGTTACTTCATGATACTTTAAACTGTAAAGCCAGTAACACTTTTTACTGTTGTAGTTACAAGAGCTTGTTTTAGGCATATGCTCATGCATATAGTACTGGCTCCAGTAAGCATAATTCATTCCGTTGTGTAGTGTATGCATTACTGGTAAGTCCTTTCCCATTATGCAGTCCCTATAAAACCAGGGACTGCACCAACAGAGCACGTGAGGAACAAAGGAATAAAGTTAATGTGTTTGCAGGTTGATTTGTAGTAATTTACCAGAGATTGGTAAGGTAACAGCACTGTATCATGTGGCATATCGAGTTTAAATAAATATTTATACTGTACGGTAACTGTTCTCTAGTCACAATTGAGTTCACAAAACATATTTTTTCCAGCTATATGAATATTTTTGGATTGTCTTTTCCCTCTTTCATTTCCGCTGGTCATTTAAAAGATAAAACGCTTCCTTACTGCTTATCATCTTTCTATCACTGGTCACACAATCTTATTCAGGCGATATGGAGAAGTGGGTGCGATTTAAGTTGATACTGTCAGTACTGGAACCTCTCCACTAAAGCGACATAGTTCACTTTGGCACTAAATGTGTTAAGTGGGCTACACCGCAAGAAATTAGTATTTTTAGTAAAACTGAAATTTGTCAGTGCCAGGATAAAAAGGTATAGCCTATGTCCTATAAGTTTCGGAATGAAACCAGTTTTTGGAGAGTCCTACCCTAATCAGGTTTATTGATTTAAAAAGTGATACAAATCTGATTATGTGATACAATTTAGTTATGAACTTTAGGCTGACATGCTAGTTTTGCCAAATTACCAGTAATATGAAACATAGGCATTAAAGCAACTATCATATTTCACTAGCAATTCTGAGCCATGGCACTGACAAATTAGTTGGGAAGTTCATACACATTTAAATATAATTTTTAATACTAACCCCTAGAGGCTCAAAACCTAGAATAGAAGATATATACACAATGCTACCACCATGACGCTTCCTCAAGTAAGGCAGGACCTCCTTGGACAAGAGGTAGGCAGCTTTTACATTCACCTCAAATATCTTGTCCCACACTTCTTCAGGGCTCTTTGAAACAAAACAAAGTCCATATTTAATCATGAAATCATCATTTGAAGTTAGTGAAAATGCATTGTGGTCTTCTGAGTTATGGCAACATGTAGTCTTGTAGGTGATTATCAATATTTTGGAGGAATAATCTGCTCTGAAGATGGAAGTGATGTGCTCCTCCGACAGACTGGTAGCCACTTACAATGCTACAAAGTATCATAACATAGAAGACCATGATCTGTAACATCATCATTTTTCTTCATAACTACATAGTAATACACATTTCTGCATAACATATATGATATGCAAGCCATCAAATATCCAACACATGTAAAAACTGCTAACTGCATCAATGTTCAAAAAGAAGACCTCCAAAATATGAAACAGGAGTCCTAACCATTAATTTGATCTGTTCTAAATGACAGTCTTGAAAGTAAAGAAGGGAGCTGACACAATCACAGGCTGAAGTAGAAATTAAGGCCTGATACAATATGAGAATGTTAAATTTAACAATAAACTTTCACTGTAGGTTTGTATGAAGTGGAAAAGTTAGTGTTGCGGTGCAGAAATATTTCTTCTACTCAATGGAAACATGCAGCAGTTAGCATTTCTGAGCTGTTCCACAATCTAAAGGTGCTACATGTTTGTGGTAATGACTAGCTATGTCAGTGTCCACAGAAGAAAGCAGAGCATGAAATAAAAAATAATCAAAAAGATTACTTGCTTTCTTAATTCCTTCTGAGATGTCTTTTTGTTGTGTTGAATATGTTACCATGCAGCACAAAAATTGAAACACAAATATTTACTATACAGCAAAACAAATTTTACTGATACCAGCATGTGTAATACCACAAGAATGATAGAATTTAAGACATACAGTACCAGCATATCATTCTAAGCTATTTGTTAGACATCATGATATCACTCTGCTTTATTTTGAAATCTGGATATCTTCTGTTTATTTCACACGACTGTAGTGTAAGCTGCAAACATTGCTATAGTATCTTTCATACAATATGTACATTACCATGAATTATGAGCTGGGAATAAACTGTATGCATATAGTCTTGTACTATTTTAATATTTTGGCATTCACCTTGTGAGACTGATGAAAACCATAAAAATCCTCATTCAAGAGTGTCTATGTCGTGGCTAAGATTCAAATCAAATGCTATCTGCGTTACCACTGGACTAAAATGGATGCTTTCCTATGAAATTTGGTTAATGTTACAATATAGAGTCCGGTGGTAATGGTACATTTACAACAATGTAGACACAAGATGACCCAAAAGCTAAAACATTACCTCCAACACAGGTCCAACCCCTGGGTTAGCAGCAGCATTTGAAACAAGAATATCAATCCCACCAAATTTATCTTGAGCTTCCTTAATAAGACGTTCTCTGTCAGATGCTTTTGACACATGACATACAACACCAGAAACTGAATATCCGCATGCTTTCAGTTTCTCGACAGCACTGGTAACATTATTCTCTTTACGACTGCTTACGACGACACTGGCTCCATCTGCAGCTAGACGTTCAGCAATTGCAAAACCAATGCTACAACAAATAAAACATGTAGGCACTGAGTCCTAAGTGTTGCACACTAAAAACACGATAGTACAGAACGTATTTCCTTGTTACAGGCTGGTTTGGGGTCTTACATATACAAACTGACTATACAGATTTCTTAGAGGTTAGATTATCTACAGTTTCTCTACTTGTTCTTAAACAACGGCATTAACGTTTTCTGGATGCATGTTAACCATTTGCACATCAGAATCCAATATTTATTGTTATGTAATAAATGAGACATCGATTTTACCCATCAGTTGATGCAGTGACGATTGCAACTTTTCCCCTTAACTTGCCATTAGATGCCATGTTCGATAGTGGTCGACCTAAAACCTTATTTAAAATTGTTTTAAGCATACTCATATAACATCAACAGCTTTCTATCACTATTCTGGGTTTAACAATACCGCGGATTACCTACACTACTGCCTGAAATTAAAATCATAACCACCTGTACTTCCGAATTTATTGAAACCCTAGAAGTCGAAGTATAGTGGGCCGTGATTTTAGTTTCGTATTCTGTTGTAAGCGAGAGAAACAAATAACTGAACTGGGAGCTACATACAAGACTGTTTGAAGGAACACTTCAAGTTCACTCTGATGCAATTGCATGAACAAGCAGCATTTCAGAAGATAAAGGCTGTGAGACATAGTTGGCTGCACTGCCTGGGGGAGGGTCCATCTGGACCTTGCATAACACGCCAAACTACGGGTTACATGTTCTGGTATGAAATAAATGCATCATCTGAAAAGATGAGATAAGAAGGGACTGTAAGTTTCAAGTTTTTCTTAAAATCGATGCCACATTCGCAAGCACATCACGAAAAGGAATTTATATATACAATTTGTTGATTTCTTTAAATTGTTTACAGTTTTCTTTGTTAATACAGTTAAAACTTTTTCGTTGCGAATTTCTGTCCAGGTCATACCAGAAGAACCAATCCATGGTTACGATCAACAGTGATTTCCTGCTAGTGTCCTTGTATCCATACATATTACCACATTCCTTGGATCCCAAAGTTGTCTGATAACAATAGCATATGGAATAAGTCGTAAAAAAAATACACTACGTAGAAACAAGTGCAATTCAAACTACAATAAACTTCTCACATAGAATAAATGCAGATTTCACATAATGAGCTGTTTCAAATACATCTATAAATATGTAGTAAATAAATTATATTACCCATTAGAATATTTATATTTAGAATAGTTATTAATTACGTGCTTAAAACATAGAAATACATTTTGGGGGGGTTATATATTGACTGGTTAATTAATGATAAAAACTAGTCAAATATTATCCAACATGCCTAAGATTTAAGAAATATGGTATGTGATAAAGCCTGGAGCTGCTTTCACTAGCTGTGAGCCATAAAACCAGTGTTACCAACACCCCTTGCAGTTTTCTTGTGAGGGTTTTGTAACCTGTGATATGTTACAGTAAAATATTACTTGATAAGCAGAACGGTTGTAACAGAATATAATACTAACGTAGGATGTAGCCACCTTCCATATCTGAAATTCTGGAGGTCGTATCCTCCGTTCTTTTCCTGCCCTGGTGGCATAGCGATTTAATTGACAGTGTACTTTCCTTAATTAACATAACAGTGATAGTGATGTCAAGTAGGACTGAAGCGTCCCGCTAACCAATTCGTCTAGGTGCTGTGCTATATTCTTGTTATATACACTCCAGAGTTTATTTCTCTGTGCTTCGGTCAGGCATCAGGTGAATCGTAAACTCTTTAAACATGGCCGCGTCCGCAGAAAAGGAAGAGGTTGGACGCAGCTCTAATGATAATGGGAAAGGGAACGGGCTTCTGTTATATCACCATCATTATTCCTTTTATTCTCAAAAGGTATATATAAATTTTCAACAGTGCCGAACATTGGTGCATGTTCATAATGCAAACAAAACTTAGAAAGTATTTATACAGAAGCTTCAGTATTAGCTACTTTTGTTTCTGTAACACTGATTCGATATGTTCATTCCTTGAGATAATAATGTGATGAATTAAACAACTGCCAACAATAATTTGTTTCATTGTGGGAAAAGTCCTTTCAGAAAGAATGCGGTTTGTGCTCACGATCATTCTCATTCGTTAATTCGGAAAAAAAAGTAGTTTTGCTCAAGTATAAATTAATTTAACTCGAATATCTAAGAAACAAATTAATCGGTTTGACAAGTAGAATGGGACAGACAATTTTTAATGACTGAAGCAGTACTTGCTTAAACTAGGTCAATGTAACTGTACATTCATTTAACATTACTTATATCAGATATTCTTTCATAATTGATTATTTCTACAGTCAAATAAATATAACCATCCCCCTTTTCTCAGCTTATCAAATTAATTTCCAAAATAGCATACAATACTTGTCTGGCTACATTCAGTGCTCACTGATTGAGTTTTGGATATGGTTCTTAAGTTTTGTTTGATGATTCTTGACAGTAACAGCATGTTTTAATGAGATTCATATCATATAGTTTGTGAAATTTTGTTGTGTTGTGTGTATGTAGTTTTTATGGAGGCTTCAGAGTTTTGGCTCCCCAGGGAAGCTTTTTAAAGTCCACTGTCACAAACATTTCTCAAAGTCGGTGTATTGACAATTTGCCAACAGGTGCATAGAAAACAGGTCAACTGTTGACAGTGTAATATGGTGATACTATTAAGCATACAATATCTGCTGTAAGCTGCCTGTACTGTGTAACATGCACAGTAAAACTGCACAGCCAAATATGAGAGGTAGTGGTTAGTCATAAGTCCAGTGACCAAGACTTAACTAATAGCAAAACAAAAGTCACCCAAGAACAAGCAGGGATGAGATTATGATAACATATAACTGTAGGATTTCAGGTTTTCATGGCAGTGAATCTGAAGATGGCTATTTTCTGGTCGCACAGAAGAATGGACAACATAAATATTTATGAAGTTTAAATGTGTGTATGTATGTATATTGTTTTACATATTCTAAATCCAACAGATGGTCCAACAGCTTATGTGAACAATATATGTAAAGCGAACCTGACAATGACTACATCATAGTCTAAACATACTGTTTGCAGGTGACCCAGTGCAATGGTGCAATAATACAATAGTGTAATTGCAATAAACACTGGTAGAAGTGTAAAAAAAGTGACGGTATAATAAAACTATAACTATACAATTTATTCTACTGCGGTGTGCATTTAAATCAGTCATCAGTGTTCATCCATCTGTTAATTTGTCTGCATTACAGGTTATCATGGCTCTCCATGAAAAGAAGTTACCATTTAAGGAACACATCATTAACCTGACAAAAGGGGAGCAGTACCAACCATGGTTCCTGCGTATCAATCCTCGGGGTGAAGTTCCTGTTCTTAAGGATGGTGTTAAGGTCATTCCAGATTCGGGCAGAATATTAGACTACCTCGAAGACAATTTCAGCAATGGTTTGTATATAATGTTATTGAGAACTGTATGGTAATACCAGCAGTCCACAAAGCACTGCACTGGCCATTTGGTACAGTTTATCTGTTGTTAAATTTGTTATAGGAGGTCACTTTCAGCTGAGACTTCGATACCAATATTTCATGTTCACAGGCGATACTCCTAGATTAATGCCACTGGACCAGGGTCCAGAAATACGCCAGAAAGTTCTCCAGTTCCGTACAGTTATTGACCATATACCTGCAGGAACTGTAACTATGGGATCATTTTTTCATCCAGAATTTTGTCAGAATCCTAAACAACCATTCATTCAACCTGTAAGAAAATCTTTAATGGGTAAGTACATCATAATCGCATTTTGTAGTCCAGTGCTGTGAGTACATGTAAAGAAAAAAATGTTACTTATATTGTGATATGTGTAACTATCAGTGGTGTGTTTAGGGCTTGTATTTCTTCCATATGAAAACAAAGTACTGTATAATACATATAATCAGAAAAAAACATATCTTAACTGAATGTGGAATTTTTTGAGCAGAATTGTTCTTTCCTTGTTATAAGATAGCAATGTGCATATTCTGTTCACACTGTTAAATAGAGTTAATCAGCATGATAATGTGTGATGATGCACCATATAGTATGAGCCAAAACAGCTCAGTTGGGGTTCAAATCTTAGTAGGGACATTAGATTGTTCTTTTAACATAATTTCTATAAAAATCCAGGTTCACCTAGCCTTCTATTAAATGGATAGAGAGGACTCTATCCCTTGGGGTGAAGTGGCTGAATAGTAAAACTATCCATTCACTTCCCACAACTGTTGAGGTCTAGAACTTTACTTCTGTGCCCCTGTATACCTTCATGATTTGGCATTTAAGCACAAAGGCAATCATATACCAGGTGGAGCTTTAGCACAAAAAATATTATTTGTCATTTGTTTAGCTGCAGAGAACAACAGTGCCAATATCTTACGAATGCATGCAGAGAGAAATCCTGACATTCAGGAGATCCTGCTTCAGAAAGCAAAGTTCCAGGAAACTAAGCATGTATCAGTAACAGATAAAGAGGAGTTCAAGAAGATTCTCAACCAAGTTGACTTGGTGTTGAGTGAAGTGGAGAAAGAGCTTGAATCACATAAAGAAGGTATGATTTTAACCTCTTCACCCTATGACACTGAAGTTTATTCAAGTAATATTCAATAATTCAGTCCATACTGTGAAGAAAACACAACACTTTACTATTAGAAAGATCATTTGTTTAATGCTGTACAATGAGAAACATACAAAACCAATAAATACAAAATGCAGATTGAAAGCACCTGGTGCATATAGTTATCATTCATCTTCAAAGGGTTTAAGATATCCAGCAGGTTGAGATTAAAACATTTAGTATGTATAGTGGTGTAATTTTGTCACCCCAGTGCTATGTTGTCCCACATGGCGGTTGTTTCAATGCTCTGTGGTGGAAAGATTGAGACCCTTTTCCTCAATGGAAATAACAATGGGTTGTAATGTCATGTGGACTTGTGGATAAATATTGTTTCAGAGGAATATACTGCCTCCATTTTTAGGGCTGAAGTGCATTATGTTCCACAAACTTTGATATCTACTTAACCACAAATAGACATGGTGTCTCAACCCGGAAGGCCAACATCGACACATAATTAGGAAGTTGGGCCTCCCCATCTATATAGTTTATCACTACAAGTACTGAACAAATTCTTTTAGGGTTTGAGATAGAAGGGACTGTACTGGCCCAGTAACTCCTACTTTTACATGAAGGTTAAATATAACCGATCCAATTTTCTACAAAACAGTCATAAAAAGTTGGAAGAACTCACAAAATACAGGTCACATTAAGATTGTGACTTTTCTTAAGGTATTTTGATATGGTGAATATTTTATTAAAGTCAAAGAAATTACTTTGCAGTGTGATTATATCTGCAACAAACATTTGTACTGAAATAAATAAATGTTAAGGCCAATTAGATTTGCAAACCTAAGAACATGTGTTTGGAAAATACATACCCTAAAGCGGAGTACACCTTTCCACACATCATTAACCACTTACTTTATGTTTTAGAGGATGGAGATAGTTATGCTCTACTGTGCCATCCAGCCTTAACTATCTGCAGGCAAGCACCAGTACTGTTGTTTCTGAAAGTTGTCTGTTGTTAGTTGGTTTGTAGTTTAATGATTCTGTATCAACAGCGTAAGTTCTGTAACATCAGATGAACTGAGAAGATTAATATATACACCAAACTGGAAGGTTAATATGCCAAGCATAAGCCATCAGCCTATTATAAATATACTTGCAGGCTTTTCATCCTGGGATACTATCTTTTCCTGGTTACCATAACCATTTAAAGGCTCATATGAATTCTGTACTTTAGTGTATGAAAGATGATCAGAAAATAAGGTAGATAAGGACACTGTGACACATTTGTTACCACAGAGATACAGCTACTTGCACACATGCTGACATTATAACATTTTTCTATAGGAAATCAGAACAATGAAGCCTTTTGGGGAAAAAAATCCCCATTTCCCACCCATACCACTGGAACCATTGCTGGATCCTCTGGGCTGTGGGTAGTGTTTACTTGTCACAGAGCATGATCACACCATCTTTCCTGGTATCTTTGCATGCAAAAAAGTGAATCATAAGCATGCTTTCCCGGCTTTCAAACAAATATTTGTACCCTGTGAACAGTTACCAGCGAAACCCCTTCCACTCGTGAAAATTTACCACATGCTTGTTTGTACCTTACTTTTGGAACATCCTTCATATGAGTCATACAATCCTTATGAGTATACAATATAATTTAATAATGAAAGAATGTTAATCTTGTAAATATTTTCAGATCAAAAAAATTGGTGGTTGTGCAGTGATCGTTTCACAGTTGCTGACATAGGACTGGCAATCTTGCTGGACCGTCTGAATCGCCTTGGATTGGAGCGATACTTCTGGGAAGATGGCAAGAAACCACATATATCACAATATTATCACAGAGTTCAGCAACGAGATTCTTATAAAAAGACAATCCCATCATCTCTGTCGCTTGTCAAGATGTTTATTCAGACACAGTCCCCACTTATTGTAGGAGTGGCCACAGCTGTAACCGTCATCATTGGTGGTATATTCTACTATAGAAAAAATAAGTGAATGAACAATGTGATCAAGGATACTTACATCCAGTGAAATTCCACTGTTATGTGGTGAGCATGTTCTATTCATCATATACAGTATATGTTTATATTTTTAACATATTCCAGTATTAATGAATATAGATAAATTAAATGCTGTTTTTGCTCATTTTAGTATATGGTTGCCAACTTTACACATTGTTACTTTGTACAGACTGGGATACTGGAATACTAGACAGTGAACAAAGTACAGAAATGCTGTAATACTACTTGTAACACATCATTAGTAGAACCCTTTAGAATTGATAAAAGTACCATGTTCTTCTGGAAGTGTGAACTTAGTCGCTATAGTAACAGAATTAAATATTATATGAGTACCACATCTAATCACAGTGCTTATGCGTTTATATATATATGTCAGGTTTCATGACAGGGATTTTCCCTGTACATACAAGTTAAGTGTGCTTCCACAGAGCTAAAGCACCTTCTGACATTTTACTGATATATGGTATTGGGTATTCAATGAAGACTTTAAGATCACGTGATCTGTAAAGTTTGAAACTAAAGTTGTCTAAGTTAGATAACAGACAATCTTTTATTTATAATTCAGAATTTGCAAAGCACGTGTGTATTCAGGTACAGAACTTACTGAGTGACACTTATGTAAACACAATATATACTGACCTTCAGAATTATAATTTCCTGCTACCTATAATTTGTTCTGAGTATCAAAACAGAACATTATATGGTATCAGAATAATCCTTAACTGTAATGCCACATATACACACATGGGCATCAACCTTATTAGCCTTGGTTGCAGATAGACCATTGGTAGGCTCTTGATTATGAACCTTTGGTCCCATAAAAGGAGGCAGTATGTATGATGCTGTTATTACTATCCATGTTGTCTTCTTATTTTATGGTTTCTTGATCTTTGGAATTATGAAGTGTTTTCTGGAGAGGATGACATCTTAACCCATTTTGCTTACTTAGTATGTACATGAGCTGAGGTATCATGTCTGTCTACAGACTGGACAATCAAGGTTCAATCTCTGGCAGGGGCAAATTATTTTTCTTCTTGCTTCTGCATCCAGACTGACTATGAGGCCCAACCAGCAGCTTCCTATCCAGTGGGTGCTGGAGGTCCTTTCCTTTGGGCTAAAGCATGGCGAGGGTATGACATTGACCACTCATCTCCATCTAGTGCTGAGGTCAAAAATAAGTAGTTTCTTCCTCTCCCACCAAGTGTCACCATGGTGTCACAGGACAGCTTTACTTTTACTCAGTACATAAAATTGTTTTGCGTATTTTAAATGCATTTCCTAAAATTATCACAAAACTTACATACGTGCATACATCTCTTCACCTGTATTTCATCTTTTATCCACTGTTTCATGGCCATCAAAGTACCTCACATCACTTAACATCTTCACTGGAATATCAAGCCTGAGGCAAGCTGGTATCCATTCCAGCCAACATGAAGGTACAATTTTGATATTTTCAAATAATCAGACTTTGTATTTCAAGTTATCACCAACAGGGCATGGCAGTGTAATATCTGAATTTTCAAGCAGTTGCCTTGTTGATCACTCAACTTTACTTTCTTCAAATACATATAAACATGGATGTGAAAAGATGCTTGGAAAATGTCTCACATAAGCAGAGTAGCAGTCAACTAAATTCCAATACTATGGTTGATATCCCACAACCATGAAAGTATGTCTGTAGCTTAAAGAACAAAATCAATTGGCTGTTATCCTACCACCACCAGGAAGCACAATTCTTCAGAATCTGATGATAGTTGGTCATCTAGACAGGAAAGTCCCTGTCTTTTATGAAACCCACTGCCATCTTCACAAGTCTGAAGATAAGCTTACAGGCTTTGTGGTCTTTAGTCCTTCCTGGAAAATTCTGGGATAGTACCTTAAATTTGGCTACAACCACTTCTTGTCATATCATTTCCAGTTCATTATTCATTAATCATCCTGTCATATGATGATATATAGTATGAGAAACTGACAGTGCCCTTAAATAAACTACATATAAAATAGTATCTCAAGAAAGTCAAAGGCAAATATACGAAGCCGTAACCATACCTTCAGTCTGATTACTCTTTATTACCTAGCAGAATTTTATCATGAAGTGTGATGCAAGGGAACAAAGTAATTGTGTATATGATCATGTGCTATTGTATTACCTGACTAAAACAATGAGTGCATAATTCTACTGAAAATATAAAAGGACTGATCTGGCAGATTATTTTCTTAATGTGAATTTAAGTTTATCCACCATAAAATAAATTGTAATAGAATTACAAATTTCACCAGTAACAGACTGTTTAAAATACTACAGAAGGAATTTTACAGAACATGCTGAAAGACTGAGCTGTTACCAAGCCAGAAGAGAAAAATGCTCAGAAGGGCCTCAAAAAAGATTTGAAGGTTGTTTTGTAATACCTATAACATGCCAGCTAGATATGAGAATGATGATGAAGATATCCTTGTGAAATTCTACTTTTCTTGTAGATTGTGGTTTTCTCAATGGTGACTTCATGTAGTCTTTTATGTGGTTAATGTTTCTGAGAAACATGTCACCTCCATGTTAAGGGGGTGAAAGTGGAATAGGTTCCTCTAAAATGTTGGTAACCACCTATGTGACCATACAACATGACAACCCAGAAGCCCACAGTTCACAAGATTAACCTTGTTTTCCAGAATGCTGTAACAATGGTTTGCACTTCTTCACATATGGGAGGCGCAAAGTCATTAACCTCAATGAGGATACTCAATCTCTGAAGTGAATACTAGGTAGTACATTATGACAGGCCATAACCATTTACTTCCACATTTTTTTAATCATTACCAGTCATCATCCTTTTAAATGCTGTATCACTTATGCAGCTGAAAGTTTCAAACAAGTGATCCAGTTTTCCAGATGCCAATACAATTTCTTTCTCTCTATTTTTTAATATGAACATGGTAATATAATGCAACTTATGCAATGACACTGAGTCTATGATTATAATAAGGAACATGTTTCAGTGTTTAAAATACTTTAAAGGAATGAAATAGCATCGTCTGTATTACAGCAGTCAGTAAAATTAAATGTAATCTATAATTAGTTTTGTAAGGAAATGACTATCAGTAGATCCTCAGATCAGAGGTACTTGTATAATGGAGTTGTTCTTGTACTTAAATAGGTCTGGCATTCAGATACACTTGGCAGACAAATGTATACATGGGGTAAGCACAATAGGACTTTATACTTTCAAAATGATACAGAAAACAAATGCATGACATACTCAGAACTTCACACCCATACCAGTCAATGGAAAAACTGTCAAGAGTTTTGTTTCAAATGCCCCAGGTGATCATTGTTATGTACTGCCACTAGATGCCACTAGTTTTAACAATGGCTACCTCACAGCAGAGGAGTTTGTGTGTTCTGCAGTTAGCAAAGAAAGAGTCTGTAACTCTGCAACTTGCATTTTGCACTCAGTTCCACATGGAACCACCCAGCTGAGTATCCACTTTATGCCACAATCTCTGCCAGAGTTGGGGCAGTGAATCACAACTGCCATAGCTTCCATCACTATGAACGCTTTGCACAAAGTTTGGGGAAAGTTGGATTATCGCCATGACATCTGCCATGTGATTCACGGAGCACATATCAAGTCTCTGTGAGATGTGTACAAAACTTAGTTTTTCTATTGACTGGTGTAGGTGAGTTCTAAGTACCCCACATTTATTTTTTGTGTCACTCTGAAAGTGTAAAGTTCTTTTGTGCTAACCCGGTATCAACTTTCCCCCAAATATGAAATGTTGCAGGAAAATAAATTTGATTACAGATTTATCTAAAGAGTTGGCAACTCTTAAACATCCAATTCCAGACAAATATTCACATTCTTATGAATTTTTACTGTACACAATTTACTAAATATAGCATTTAAAAATCAGTTTGTAATATTTTATGCTCACCACATATCAAACTGAAGAAATTCTGTATTTCAGTAGAAACATGACAAGTTATGTTCACATGATCTTGCTCAAAATACAAGCCAATCTGTAAGTATACGTGGACATTGTGCCCACCCTTGAGGCATTACTGTTATGTCCATGTAGGGAGTAGTAGGATGATATAAACAGTATAAGTAGAATTTCAAATACAAAGACTGGTTGTACGTCTGTACATTATCAATGTAGTTAGAGCGTCATCTCACGCAACATATACACAAGTGGTGGTGGAAATTAGCTGTGAAAAAGAATGTAACAAGAGAATTGTAGCTAATATATTTGTGACAAAGATGTGAATAAATGTCATTCCATATAATTACATAATGGAACATGATCAATTTTTTTTACACATATTCAGCTTTTGTTTGAAGTATTAAACTTTTATTGTAAGTAATCAAATCCTCATAATAGAAATAGATAATAAAATCTTCTTTTGTAAAATTTAGGTTTAAAGTTTCCATTCTTTTGTACTTTTTATGTTAATATTTTATATAGAACATAAATAAGGCTCAAAGCATAATTATAATGGTATTAAGTTGGGATAAAAAGTGCCTTAAAATTTGTAAATAAAATTTTGTTATGAAAGTCTGTCTTAATTTTTATCCTGATGCTACTGTTGATGGTAAATTTTCATAAAACAATGAGGACTAGCAACCTCAGTGTCTGTCCTGTGTCTTACTTCTGACTGCTTAATACTTTAAAAATTAATCCACACATCGAAATGATTTTAAAAGTCTGAAAAGAAGAGGAATGCCCAGGAACCTATACATATTTACACGCCCACCAGTGTCCACTATTACTAAAATATAACATATATTCTTTGCAATGAGTCCAACAATCTTAACAGGTAATCTTTTGCCAACTAAAACATAAGTTGTTCCAAATAGCATGGGCAAACAAGAAAATTATGGAACTCTTTTTGTTTCAAAACCATTTTTTTAACATGTAGAAGAAACAACAAGTCCCAACTGCAGATTTCACATCGAATATACTTGCAATTGTTGTATAATGTGGCCTGTGAAAGCTGAGAAAATGTTATATGAACTTGACATGCAGAAGATGGTGACCCTGATAAGCAGAAATGTCTGTCCATAAACAGTATTATATTTGATATGTTATGGGTATGTAAAGAACTACGTAAGTCATATGAGGATTTCAGGTTTCCATGGCAGCATGGACCTCTGAAATGTTGATATACTTCTACCAGACTACACAGCACTACAACCTATAAGACAGCCATCTCCTGAGTCATATGAGGTATGAAGCTTTCATGTTGAATCAAGTTTTGAAAAAACTTTCGTGAACAGAAGAGAGAAATTTATATGCACAACCTGTAATGTTCTTGTCCATTCTCAACACTGGCATGAGTAGTAACACATTTTAAAACATTTCAAATTATATTGTATCATACAAAAGTAGTTCATACAGTAACATCTGGAAAAGAATCCATTTCATACGTGTATAAAATATAAAAATTTATTACAAATTCTTGGAATCAATATGCACACACAATACATACTCCATTCTTCTTCAATCAGATCTAGAAATACCAGTTTCAGTATAGATACAGTAAAACCTGTTTATAATGGAATTCCAGGGACCTGAGCTCATTTATAAAAGTTATGTGCTTCTAGAAATATTGAAGTAGACTCATGAAGATGATGTTGCAGTGTTTTTCCATCCGACTATTCAAACCAAGCCATACTGAGCCAAGTAATATGACATGGACAATATTCATGATCCAAATCATGAGCTAGAAATTCTTCTTGCATATGTAATCTGCATTGTTTCTGAATAGTACAAATTTTATGTCTCCATTTCTGTGTTCAACAAGTTCTGTTTATTGTGAGTAATTCTACATCATTCAAGATTGTATTCTTTGGACGTAACAAATTTTCTAATGAAGGCAGACTCCATTTTAGACAGGCTTTACTGTAGTCAGTACTTTGTTTATCAGGGTCAATAACAACAGCTTTTAGTTAAAGCATGTAATAATAAAGTCTTGCCTCTACAGACAACCCAGTAAGCAAACTGTTTACAAATTGTATTTTTAAATGCTACTTCTTTAGCCATGTTAATAACACTGCAAAGTGTCTATTAAAACTGCTCCATCCAGCCATTTGTCTCAATGTATGAAATAACTCATGAATGGATAAACCAATCTTAATTAAATGTGATACTAGGGAGGGGTCCGCAGTGACTGCGCGTTCTGAGGCGTGGGCCTTGTGCCGCTTGGTCACTGGGACCATGGGTTCGAATCCCACTCAAGCCATGGATGTTTGTCTGCGATTTTCTGTGTCATGCTGTCTTGTGTATAGGTAGAGGCCTTGTGACGGGCCGATCCCTCGTCCGAGGAGTCCTACCGAATGTCTATAGATCAAGCCAATGAAAAGTTGGGACCCGCAGTGCTCAGGCACTTGAAGAACGGGTCGTTCCCAGTATTCCCAGATACTAGGGAACTTTTTTAAAAACTTTTCAATTCTCATTTAGACTGAGTAATTTTAATGGCCACTTTATCTGAGAGTATAAACAATGTTTTCATTCTATCAATCAAACATGGCTGTTAAATGTGCATTGTATAATTATACAAAACTAGAGAATACATGAAAGGAATCCTCATAACCATATTTGATTATCTTAAATTTTCAAACACCATACCTTATAATATAGCAGTTATAATTGTAGGATCACAGTAAATCAGTAAGCTAGGCCTACTTAAATTCTTAACTAATGACTAATCATTGTCATTTTGTCTTTCTACAGCTGCTCAAAAACACTCTTCCCAGCTACACTTAGGGCTGCCTACATCCTGCAGAATGATTATTTAATCAAGCGAGCATTTGCTCTGGTTATTATTTGTAAATAAATTATAAATATGTCATTTATAAATATAATTTTGATTTATTATTGTTTTTCTCAAATATTTTAACTTTGTCACACTTTCAAAGGATTTATTAGTCACCCTAATATGCTTTTGCCCGCCTGTCTGCTGACGAGATACTAACATGTACTTAGTTTTTTTCTGAATTTACTTCTAGCCCCACCTTTCTACTAGCTTCTAGTAAAACTTCTGTGATACTCTTTATTGTATTAATATCGTCCCCCAATAAATTAACATCATCAGCATATGCCAATAGCTGATTTGTCCCATTCAATTGCAAACCCTCCTGCCTATCTTGGACTTTCCTGATGGCATATTCTAGTGCAAAGTTAAAGAGCAAGGGAGACAAAGCATCTTGTTTTAGACCGCTCTTGATGAAGAATGTCTCAGATACATATTTACCTACTCGAATTTTGCTACAGGTTTCATTTAAGCACATTTTTATTAGACTCACTAGCTTTTTTGGTATACCAAATTCAATGAGAATATAGTGTAACATTTCTCCCTTAATAGAGTCATCGGCTTTTTTAAAATCAGTAACAACTGATGTATGGTCCCACTGTACTCCCATTTTTTCTCTAGTATCTGATGGATGCAGATCTGATCAATTGTTGATCTGTTAAGTCTGAACCCACACTGATGATCCCAATAATTTCATTCACATATGGAGTTAACATCACCAGAAGAATGTTTGATGTTATATATGAAGACATGTATAATTCATCATTTCATCCCAAACAAAATAGTTAAAGGAAATCCAGTCCTATAACTTACTGTATGTTCCTTGTGGTTTACATCAATTCCTAAAGATAAGTACAAGAAACCAGAGCTATTTACTGTCCACTGCTATTTAAACCAGCATCCTCCCCCTACATACATCAAATGAGGTATACGGCTGTGTTATGTATCATATACCCATCTTATTATATTCTGGCCCAAATTTCACTTTGGAACAGCAAATTTAAGTGTTTTTGATACAAATGTTATGCAACTTTTCATAGATTTGCCTGTTTTCCAACGAAAAACTATCAACGCAAAACACAATTAAATATAGGTATAATCTATGTGCTGAATTTCTTAATCTATTCATTCAAACTATCATTAGAGGAGTAACATATTTGAAATTTTATTCTGCCACTGTTTACCATAAAAATTACCTGTCACAAGATTAGTCCATGCATGCAGTTATTAAGCAAAGAATGAATGAAAAAGGTAACAGTCCAGTGAAAACAGTTATTCACTATATAATAAAAATATAATGCAAGAATAAAATAGCTTTCTACAGAAGGAAAGCAAAATATTGATACTGGCAGTCATGGATCACGCTAGTACAGACAGCTAAAATAGGTTTACACAATAATAAAGTCTACCAGACTAAATGGTGTAACATCCCAGGACCCAAGTCACCTTCATACTTTGCTCATGATAACATGAATCTCACCTTTATAAAAAAATGTTGCCATCACAAGCCATAGGAAATTTGTAGTTATGTCAATTTTGCTAATGACCAACATGGCTCTCCCCCTCCCTCAGCAATCAGCACTTACATTGACATAGCAGGGGCTTAGAACCAAATGAAGATCCCCCTCTCTCACACACAACAAAGACAAGAAACCCATCAGAAACAGAGAATATGCATGGTACATAACCCATGAAAATCAGACAAACATACAGACTGGATCAGTAGCTTTTGAAGTCAGACTGGTCAAGACATGGATGTATGTAAGACTAAAGCCAGGCATGAAGGAGACCAAATATTACTCTTCATAGCACTAGTGATATAATAACTGTAAGACAGCTAGTATGCATGAGTGGACACCACTCATTATGCATTACATTTTAGCGTGATTTATTGTGAAGATCTCTAGGATCTCATACTAGAAAGAATACACTACTAGAATCAATAAAATGTTTTTATTGGGACAACTGAATAAGAATATACTAGAGAATAATTTCAAATGTTTGTGACTTATACTATAAGTTTTATCAAGAATACACAGCAACGATCATATCTTTGAGTATGCAGCATTAAGTATGCAATAATGTCTCACTGTCACTAGAATCAATAGGAAATATGTATTTCAAAATACCATTTCTACATTAATTTGCTTTTGTATAAATGTACTGGTTAGGGAAGTCTGCCTAACAATTGATTTGTCACCCAAAAATAGCTGCCCTGGCCTCCTTTTAATACACTACCATTAAGAAAACCTTTAACTCAGTCAGTATAGTGACTGACAACAAATTGGATGACAGGGGTTTGATCCACAGCATCTTTGTTGTGTCTGTGTGCCTGCTTGCATTGCCCTGTCTGGTAATGCCAGGTTTGCTTCCAAGTCACCATCATCCCACTACCACTGCAAAGTTCCACAATTTATTTTTGGTTCCTTAACAATTCTGTAAACAGCTCAGACTACATCATCAAATTACAGGATGAGTAATGAATGAATTAAAAATGATATGGAAGGGGTCATGGTTTAATTGAAGGCACTTTCCTTTAAGGACTGAGAAAAACTATGAAAAATATAATTCAGTATAACCAGTATCTGAGGCAAGATTTGTATCTGGAACCTACTGAATATGAAGCATGACACAGTAGTACAAAAAAGGACAAAACACAATTTTTCTACATGGTAAGTAGAAATCTTTATCAAACACCCTCCAAATTCAGCATATACCTTTATGATTTTTCTATATATATCTAGGAAGTAACTGAAACAGTAAAAATATTTTAGAACTAACATACCTAGGGTATCAGGTAGATAACTTGAGATATATATTGTGACCAGTGACCAGTGTTAGCATACAAGCTATGAAACTAAATTCACAAAAAGAATGTAATATGACAGTAGTCACTATTTACCTTAAGTTATGTGGAAACTTTCATTGTAGAATATTTCAACTTTTAAGGTTTATCAATTTCTCTGTAATTGTTTTGTTATAAATTATTAGTTTTACTGTTAACAGAATTCTACTTTTCACTTTACCACAACCTCTTCCATATACTGTCAAACATATGGTCAATACAACATCAAAATAGCTTTACTATTTAAATAAGCCTATTAGCTGTGACCATGAGTGGGTTAAAATGAGATTTTACTCTTTTTGTTCTGAAGAAAAAATTAACAACACATTTTTTGTCGGAAAAGTAGCACAAAGTATTTAAAAGTATCTATCCTAAATAAATACAATTCCATTATCTATCATAGTAATGTTTACAAATTAATACATTATGAACCGTCTTTTGTTAGTTATAACACATAACACAATATGATATAAAATGAATGTTTCTAGCTTCAATATTATACATAAATGAAAAATATCCCAGCATATTTCTCGCACAACAAGAGGAGATTCGAAGACTTGTAAACATACTTCCGAAAGGACATAAACTATCAACACTTCACATTATATTGAGTGACCTTCGTATCTGACAAACAAGAGAGTACTTCTTGCAATTACTGTGATAAATAAACATTTGAATCACCAACTCTCAAATAATTTCCACATATGACTTCACTGTCAAGTCTAATAGTCTAGAGAGAAAGCTTCTTAATTACATATCTGAGCGATAAAACAAACATAATTTTATCTTATTCCCTCACAATAAAATAAAAACAAAAAACAAATACAACATCTTAACATCATATAAGTGCCAAAAATACATATCATAGTTCAAATTTAAAAAGATATCCTGGTTTTTGGGTTACATTGTGGCATATCAAATACAGATAAGAAGTTTTTCAATATAAGTATTTTGAATCCATAATTTTTTTAAGGCAGGATCACATGAAAATTGCAAAACACTCAAACAAACAGGCACTAACACCATGCACTAAAATGTAAAATTTGTACTTGAAAATGTAATGAATCTTTTAAATGAGAGCTTTCTGTTATTGAAGGTGGTACATTCTTATGATTTATTTGATGAATTCAACTGTGTGTCTGTTTCAATATCTGTATCTTCATCCTTCTGTTCTCTGTTCTCCTGATTTCGTAATCCATAAAGAGGCATCCCCATGAATGTTGGAAGCTGATGTTTAGCATTACTTTGGGGAGCAGTAGTTATGCTTCTTCGCTTTGCAGGCTCCTTGGGTTGCCGAACATCCTTATATTTGAACAGTCCTTCTCCAGGTAAATTTGGTAATGCCCGAGGTAAAGTGTACCAGTAACGATACGTAAAGAACCATGTGAGAATGGCAATGGCACCACTAACAAACTTTTCTATCACTTTGTGGTAATAAAGAATTGTGCTTACCAACATAACATCCCATAACACTGATAAAAATGTCATTGCAATGAAGAATAACCTGATGTATACGGTAAATTTGTCATAGGACTCTTTAAGGTTTGAGAATTCCTCAAAAGATAGTCCTCGTAAAGGATTACTGGTGACTGAAACATCTCCAACGTTTCTTGCATGCTCTTCATTCCTGATCAAATCTCGTATACCCTCCCACCCATTGATTGCACGAGCTTCCTCAATCAGAACAAGACTGCTGTAGATTAATATAAAAACATGTCCAGATATGTCAAAACCATGCCAAAAGTATCCACCAGCAAGACAAGTTTCTTTTGTTTGGAACTTCTCTGGTGAAGCATTGCAACGACCATACACTGTTTCAATATACCAGAATAATGTTGTCCAAAAGTACCAAGCAAATGTTGCTATACCCAACCTTGCAAAATGCTGCAGAATTCTGTCACGTTTGCCACAACAGTACGTGAAACTAGTCATAAAAAGAAATGGAGATGTAACAAATAAAGTCCAGCCCCAACCTAATTTCACAAAATACTGATTAAGTACATTATCTGACCTAGAAA
This sequence comes from Zootermopsis nevadensis, assembly GCF_000696155.1. Next base: position 36,894 of record NW_019060405.1, read on the forward strand.
AATATGTCTTCGGAAATGGCAGAACGTCTGCTAGGATAGACACAAGAAACAAAGTTGCTCCATAGATAGCAACTTTTATACTAGTATCTACGAATAACGTTCTCCTACAGACATGAACAATCATCATTAACAATACTTGTTTCACTGTCGCTGGTTCTGGTAATGGTTTCTTTCCTTTCGTTTCCCATCCTGGCGTCTCTGAATTTGGCCTAAAATTTAATTTAGAACTTGGAGAATGCAAAGGACGGCGTTTCGAGGCCATGATCCTGCGGTTTTCATTAGTCACGGCTTATATGATCATAGCACTGCGTGTAAAGTAATTTACCTCACACGAAAACATCTTTTCACTGCCAACAGGTATTCTTTGTAAAAACACTCCTTTTAAGGAACCCGAAGGTTAGTTACCGTGTTTACAAGAACCCATCTCTGGCCTTATCTTGAACCACATGTTTGTTCGTATCACGTATTCTAGACTTAATTTGATATATTTTACTCATTTCTACTATAGCCACTACATGACCCATCCTGCTTGATCAGATTACACCACACGGTCACCTTAATGTTATGGAAGTATAGAAGCAAATTTCTAGGAAGCAATGATCCATGTACATTTGCGCCGATGATCATGGCGTGAAGTACGAACCCCAGGCCACGCAATACATAATAAGCATGCGCAGGAGGAATCGCAACGTTGATTCCAGGAATATTATGTTACTTTGTCACAATCTAACCATTATTTATTTACTCACGAATGTATCCCTTACAATAGTACCTTAATCGTATCAGCAACATCTGGTGAAACACTTAATAGTAACTGCAATATTCCGAATCACAAACATAAACATCTGTTTGAGATTCTAGATTCTCTAGGCGGCGAGTATGAATATGGCTGTTTAAGGGCTGTCGCGGCGTGTGGTCTATTATAAGTTTACCGGCGTTTCGGAGGTGCTTGCTGCCTCCATCATCCCGATGACGCAACATCCACGGAAGTCAGTCATCTTCATCGTGTTTCCTCGCTCCAGTTACCCACGTGCATTATATGTTCATTATATAACATCTTTGTGTTTTAACTTCGATCTAGTAATGTCAACATTTGAAACAAACCTTACAGTTTATCTTGTCAGTTATCATCATCGCCCCTGTTATATATTCCTGTATATTATATCTGGATATCAAAGTAATGCAGTCCTTACGCCTACATCCCGTTATCCGTAATGATGAAGACCCTGATCACACAGAGCAGAGACGCATTATCACAACTTCACACGATGTTTATTCGCAATCAATGTATGAATATAACTTCAAAGCACGAATCCCGTTAAGTTACACTATTTTATCCTGTTACGTACCTTTTCTTCGTTTCCCTGAGTTATAACGATTTCAATTCACCAGATCGCGCTATCACAATTTAACACTGACATTTCTAATATTCCCTTGTGTTGAAATAAGCAACGGATGTGGTCCATGGCTCTTGAAATCAGCTGTATAAATCTAAGAGATCCTATGCAACGTCACGATAAAACCAGCGATTCAAACACTACAACTAGAACACAAGGAGCTTCCTTCAGAACTAAAGTGCTGTGAAGTTAGTGCTCATCACTCTCGAAAATCGTGTTTCTGTCATATTTGAACATCATAAATCATAGATGATATTCGAGAGGTACGATACCTGAAAAGTAATTCCACAAGAAATTGTTGTTTACACAGAAAATCAGATTCAGAGCACCCTATTTTTGACTGCTGCAACCCCTATTAATCTGTGAGTGTTAGTTGTCAGCCTCTGCTGTCAAAGCAAACCAAAACGTCGCACGAACATAACCGTGCTCACTTCTATTAACCCTGTGAATCGACAACCATGGAACATAAAGCTAAGATGGCTGTTTTCTGAAATGTTGGGAAAAGCCTACCAGACTATATGAAGAAGAATAATCGCTGTGAGAACCTCAGAGTACGATATTTAAAGTTTTGCGAGACAAAGGTTTCCATTTTGCATTTCTCGACTTACTATATTGTCTTGTTGTCCCTACCTAATTATATATCTCCTTTATACGTTGATAATCACCCACCTGTTTAAAAAAATCGCTGCCTTTTATAGAACCCAATAAGTCAGCATGGAAAGGGGGAGGGGGGCACAGAGCTATGGGAAGCTAGCCCTGTTGGCAAAGCTCCGAAGTAAGGCAAACCAAAGGGGCAAATTCATCGGAAGAAAAGGCCCCAATGGGACAGAACCTGGGGTCAAAGCTCCCAAGAGGAAGAAACCCTCATAGTTTAGTCCCCTGAGTTTGCTCCACTTCTTTGGGAATCCTGGGGCTTGCATAGTTCCTAACCTGATAACAACAGACATACAGGCTGATACAGTGTTGTTTGATGATATTAGAGTATGAAGAACACCTGAAATTTGAAAGTTTTTCTTCATGAACGTACCCCTTGCAATGTCATAATTAAAAAAAAAACATCTTAGCCAGAAACAGACTTGCACATAGTCCTACTGCACCTGTAACATCTGAATAGCCACATCAGTGGAGACAATACATCCAAACCACCTGCCTCTCACTTATTCATGCCCTACTATGACATATGTGTAGCAGGATGCAGTGCATTTACAAGAACAATCAAAATCAATTTCATTTGAGTCAGATGTCAAACTGTTATTTGTTACTACTTATTACACTGTACCTTTCTTCAGTTACTCAAACTTTGTGTTACAATATTTTAACATTGCTTCTTCGCACTGAATGAGAAATTTGTATCCATACCACAAAATAAACAAACAATATTTTAACAAGTTTTCTCTCCCTTTTGGCATTAAACTTGGGTAAATCTGATACAGACCTGGATAAACTTGGCTCAGCAATAATGGGACAAATGTCATATGCAATGCTGTGATAACAGTAATAACAATCCTGATAACATGTAAAACTTGTTATAATTCACATATATACATTCATAAGTATCACACCAGCTCTCCACATGCCGATATTATTACTTTCTCTGTTGGAGTTCCAGATTTTGTTCCACATTTCTGAAATATAACAAACATATCAATATATTATGCTGCTAATGAAATAAGTTGTCTCCGTTTCCATGACAGAATATGTTCTCTAAATTAAAGCTGCATTAATTCGCCTGTTACAGCTGCAGAGAAAAATAATTTCAAAATCAAAGTAACCATTAAGAAATTCCAAGACATTAACAAATCTGTAATAATACTAACAAAGTTTTTTACTACACAATAGGCACTTAACTGACCTGTAAATATACTTTCTACACATGATTACCAGTTTCCCCTGACCTTCAGGGAATCAAACCCCAGTTATTCAGTCAATAGCTAGTTAGGGCGATGACGGAGGCAGTATGACCTCTGAAACGTTGGTTAACATCGACCAGACTACACAGCGCAACAACCCAGAAGACGGAAATCTTCATACTCACCGCTGTGAGAACCTCAAGTCTTACAATGAATACTTTGTTACAAATACTTGATGATGCAGCTGCAGAGTATGTCAACAAAACAGGTTGGGGTACAGGAATTTCATAGCTTTCAGTAAAAATCAAAACATGATTGCTCTTACCTCCATCTTCTTCAGTACATCCATACCACTTATAACATGTCCAAACACAACATGTTTACCATCCAACCTGCAACCATATGAAATCATTAACATATAGTTCAGTTATGAAAATTGAAGCCTTCATTACAAGGCCAATATATATATTGGCTTACATAACTATTGATGTTGTTTCCAAGGGCCTTTTAAACTGAATTCTGCAACAGTCTAGTTCAAAGCTGTCAAATTTCATATTTATAATGCACTTACCAGTGTCATTTTTGAATGGTCAGCACACCTGTTTGTATTCAAAATGTGAGGCAGGTTAACCTGACATTTTAATGTTTTTTCTCAGTAAAGTAAAGTTTGTCCCGCTACGTGCCATACAGGCGCTTGGGGTGAGTGGAGGTATAGCTCCTCTCTTCCTTGATCTCGGCACTAGATGGGAGTGAGTGGTCAGCATCACGCCCCGGCCGGCTTTACCCCCGGGAAAGGACCCTGGTACCCATTGTAGAGGAGGCTGGGTGGGCCCCAGAGCCAGTCTGGACACAGAGGCTAGAGGAAAAATCCTCTGGCCCCATCAGGGATCGAACCCCGGTCGTAGCTAGTCACTATACAGACCGAGCTATCCTGGCTCATGTTTTTTCTCAGTCCCTCCAGGTAAATACCATGATAGAAACTTGAATTAAAGACATGACCACTTTTTTCTGCACCCATCTGATTCATTGTTCAGTAATAATCCTATCATTTGACACAATATAATCTCACCCATTGACAGCATCACTAAATAAACCAGGAAATCCAGTAGACAACAATTCTTACGCTCCAACATTTGGATCCTTTATGCTTAATCCTTTATCCTTTCTATAACACCTTGTGCATTTCAAGCACATAATGTTAAGTATTTCAGAATTCCAAACTTGTCTGTCATTTTTATGCATTTTTGTAAATTAATTAATTCATAACAGTGAGGTTCAGTCTGTCTGTCCACCTGTATGATTCATATCCAAAATTACTGATAGATTTTAACAAAATTTGTTATGAGAATCTAGAAGGTAAATTTAATTTTCGTTCATACTTATCCAACTTAGCTCCTACTGTAAATGAAGCAAAGACTGAAACAAACTAAGTACTATCTAAACCTACTATGTTTTATCTAAACTTCAAATTTTCTGGTCAAAATATTGTATACATTTATCATGTCCCCCATGTGAGTTGCTTCCACCATCCATCTGACCCTTCTTGATTTGATTTTATCATATAATATCCAGAATAGTAGAGAGTGCAAATTATTAAGCTCTTTATTTGGCTGGTACAACACTTAGTAAATTCCTATCCTAGAATGCCACCATGTTATGGCTCAGAATTTAACAGGCAGAGTAAGCTCTCAATATTGATTAAGCAGAAATTTCTCACTAATCCTTTAAAGTGTCTCCAGTAAAAAGGTTAGCTGGTTAATGCTGTTAACGACATAATTGCTGTTTACTCTGAAAATCATATGAAATCCATAAATACACTCTGTGGGCAAAATGCAAAGTTACTGATTATTAAAACAGGCAGAACATATTATTTGTCATAACTGGATATTAAAGGGTTAAGACTTTGAAATGAAGAGACCTCTTCGTACGCCTAAGAATAGATAAAAGAATAATATTAAAATGCAACTTAGATAAATAGGATGTGAAGGTGTGGATTGAATAAAACTAACTCTGGACATGGTCTATTGTTAAGTTTCATGAATATGGAGACAAAACTTTGGACCCTATAAAGCTTGCCAAATTATACTACTTAATGAAGTCAGTTATGATACAAAATCATGAAAGTAAGTTAAAAAAAGTTTCTACCATTTTATGCAGAATCAGGCATAACTATTCCTTTGTAAACGAGACAAAATTATATTTACATCAGAGTGAAGACTGTTACAAATAAGGCATTCCACCTACACAATCACTTACCAATCTGTTCGTGCTGTACAGAGAAAGAACTGGGAGCCATTTGTGTTTGGACCAGAATTTGCCATTGATAGTGTGCCTGGATTTACATGTTTTAAAGTAAAATTCTCATCTTCAAATTTCTTCCCATATATTGATCTTCCTCCTGTTCCATTGTGGTTTGTAAAATCTCCACCCTGACACATCTGATTTCTTGTTAAGAACAATCAGTAAACAAGCCAACATAATATATCATTTTAAAAATATTCCAGTGTTCTATGAGTAAAATGAAGAATGTTTAAGTTATATGTTCATAAGTCAGAAGCCTTTATACATCTGCCTACCTGTTTAATTTTTCAATTACAGAAATGGATTTTGATTAAAATTTGTGGTGACCCTCACTACAACTCAGTAATTAAACCTATGTAACTGGATTGACACTTATTTCCAAGCAATACTTAATCATGGCTACATTTACAAGGAACAGAATTTGCTATGGTTGCATTCAGTTGTAAGAAACATACAGAGTGGCACAAAAAATGTTAATACATGAAAATGCCCCTAAAATAATTAATTTAAGAATAAAGCGTTACAAAGTTTACAGACCCTGACACAGAATTTCTTGAGAAATGTCTTCAGTTAGCCACAAGTTCAATATGACCACCATTTTGATAAATTATGTCTTGGAGATGTGAAAAACGTCTGTAATGACACGTGACACATCTTCAGAAATCTCCCTGCACAACTAAACAATCATGGCTGTCATGTCCATGAGATTACCTGTTTCTTTGGGAATAATGAATCTTTTGAAGAAAAAGTCACATGATTACTCCATGGACTGGGAGTGGTACTCACAGTTGTGATGCTCAGGATACCGATGAGAGATAACATTATGATTACAATCAGTGTGCAGAATATACAGCATTACTTTAACAGTTTGTGGCATGTCCTCTGCAGATATTTCCAAGTATTTCTACAGGCTGTCACATTATTTTAAGAATTTTCATTAAATGGTTTGGTTTTAATAAATGTTATAAATGTGTCAGCATTTTGTGTGCTACAATCTTTATGAATGTGGGTGTTCTAAATTATAATTAAACATTTTAGAATCCATTGAAATACAAGGCGACTAAATCACTGCTGATGTTAAAACATTTGGGTACCGAGTTTTACCTCATTCACTGCCAAAATCAGGGTTTTCCACTTATCAGAGAGGCTTCAATACTGCCAGGCCTGCAAACAGCCAATTTAGCATACCACTCCTTATAAATTAAATAATACCTGGAAAGATGGCATTATGTATGAATAATGTTGCTTCAAAGTTCATTTGCATGAATATACATTACTAAATGCCTGGTCCCCCCCCCCCTGTATTTTCCCTCTCTCTGCCACCTCAAATATATTTTGCACAATAACGTTTGGGCCTCTGTCAGTGTCAAAGTGATAAATGGTAGCAGACAGCTGTGTAGTTGTGTGATGTGCTATTTTTATGGATTCCGTGGAGCACTAGCAGAACATATACAGCAGAGAATTCAGATGATGCAAATAAATGGACAGCACATCATAGGTGAAGACAAAGTGGGTTTCTAATTTTTATAAGACAAAAACTCATGGTGTGGACTATATTGATTAGTATCTTGTCTTGCCACATTTGAAAGACTAAAAAAAGTTTGAAGAAGTTTATTTCTTATCATCTGCAGGATGCTTTCCTTCACTAAAAATGAAGAAACAAATTTTCATCCAAGCTGTTAATCCCTGAACTATACAGAGAATAGAACAGTTAGTTTATCATTAAAGACTCCTACAAATGATACCACAACCTAAAATTCTACCAGTGTGTAAAATGTTCTTTTCTTTCAAAAAAGAATATCAAGATGGAAACAAATATTTTTGTACTCTTGTTTAGAGTTGTTCTGCATCCTAAAGGCATGGTAACACATTGTCAAAGTCTGCTAAAATGAATGCAAATTTTTCATATTTTCTTTCCAAAAATTTGGAAAATGTTTTTTTCTTCTTCAGATTGTGCAAGTCTCCATCTGTGACCTTTAAGCCCTACAATTTAATTATGAACAGCTTTTAAATGCTTAACAGAGAGTGTGTCAAGGTTTAATTGTTAACAAAGAATTTGTTGTGCAGTAAAAATCAAGATATCTGCAAACAGTTTCAGATCTAAATTTTCATTTTCCATCTTATCACTTTACCATTCCTTTATTTGTACATACATGTCGCTCCCTATCACTCTTAGTACTGCCATATCCTGTTTACTACTGTAAATGCACTGTTGTCATGAAAGCTTCAAATCTTAATGACAATGTCAATGTTATTTTCAACATGCCAATCTTAATCTCAGATGTGAATAAGTAGTGTACACTTATAGCTGTAGCAGCCAGGTTACATAATGCTGCCTTAGTAGAATAATGAATTACACATGAAATTAGCACATGCCCAAAACAATTATTACACAACATCTCTGATGTGTTAAAATACTCTGCAGCCTCTTTTAAAATATAGTGGCCATGAGACAAGGTTTTTATATACTAATAATGATAATGTTGTACCTATGTACCTCTAAGAACCATTAATTTTTAATTATTTTGTATGAAATGAATGCTTAATAGACAAGTTCCATCTGTTCATCCATATGTTCCACTCAAAATTTGGCAATCATTGATGGTGCTTTTTCAATCAAATTTGATATTGGTGGTCAATAGTACAAATGTTCAGACAAGTTTGATTTTAGCCTGTATTGATCATAAATAACATCACCATAAAAGCACCATACATTCTTCCCAGAAGTAGTTTTCTTTCAGTTTATAATTTTCACAAACCATCCCACTTACACTTGGTGGGTAATACTGGAGCCCATTTTGTGGTTCTGAATTCAAATTTATCCACAGGCCCCCTATGGCAACCACCTTTATCCCATATCACCATCGCATTCAATGGGAACAGACAAAACATTAATGCTAAATGTGTGTTCCTAGCTCATAAGTGAATAGTCTTGTCAGGCAAGTAGAGATCAAAAAATCAAAAAGACTGCAATTGGAAACATTAAGAATATGAAGGCTTCCTCTTAAAGCACAGTACATATTTATAATTTATAGCTGTACTCTGTGTCCTCTATAACAGGGGTCCCCAATGTTTCTGAATGATGGGCAACTAGAAGTTTAAAATCTATGCTCAGGTAAACAAGACCTGAGAAATCTAGACATCTTACGATATGAAAATTGATCTTCCAGATATATGTTCAGAAGATGTAAAGGTGATTTAAGTGTTTCAGGATTTGATCCAACAGATTGTTGTTGCAATAAATGTGTTAAATCTTCAGGTTCCACACAAGGAATGTTTTGACCACCATAACAACCATAAGTAATTTTCAGCTGTCCACATAAGATCATATACCAAAATAAAGTTCATCATTTATAACTTTCTAAGGATACAAACTCTGGAATTATTCTGTGAAAGGTACTGCCCTGGTACCCATAACCTTTCTCATGGGTGCACAAACATCTGAAGTTCTCTGCGGTCTTTGGAACTATGTCAGGTCTCAGCATGATTATTATTCTTCCAACGTTGTTCTTCCCTATTTTGATATCAAAGTATACTTGCGGATTTTTCTTTGCTTTCTTAACTTCTGGTTCTTCCTCCTAAACATATGCAATATAATAATTACATCTGAAGGCTTGTAATGATGGTGTATTATTAAAATAACAAACTTCTTGCACATTATCAATCACCCTAATCTAATTAAAAACAATGTTTCAAAGTCTGGAATCTGTCTCAGTTGGGCCCAACTGAAAGAGCTACCTCCAGAGTGTAGCTCAAGAGATAGGGGTCAGCTCAGGAGACAGGGACCAGATTTATCAATTAGACCCAAATTAGTAGGTTTTATTTGAGGATGGAGTCAGATTATAATCTCCAAAATGACATTCTTTATTAGATTAGGATGATGGATAATGTCCAAGACATTTGTTAACACTGATTACACTTGGTCTCTCAAAGTGAAGAACAGTGATTAAAAGTGTCAGAACAAACTGTACAGGAGAATATATTGCCCTAAGATAGAGGAACTAACATGAGAACCGAGTATATTACATAATGAAAAGTTTCATAATTTGTACCCTTCACCTAATGATTTTAAGATAAACTAATGAGAATGAGATGGGTGGACCATATAACATACTCATTCAAGGAGATGAGATATTCAAACTTCTGATCAGAAAAACCACAGGCATAATATTAAAGTAGATCTCATAGAAATGGGATTTGAAGATGTAAATTTTAAAGACTAGATCAAGATAGAGTTTAATTTTGGAATTTTTTGATCAGCTGAGTAACAATCAACTTTTCAATGACCACCCTGAACCATGAGTTAGTAAGTTACATAGTAAACATAGTAATCTTGACAGAGTACATTTTAAGACTACCTAACAAACTCCAGACATCAGAGTCCTTCTTGAGGAGCTAATAGTTTCTCAGCTAGTCCACAAATTCCACATTTGAATTGAAGACAAAAACCTGTCATTTTCATTACCATGGCTAAACCTAATTCTTGTTACATTGTTTTAAAAAAATACATTAAGATAAATATTCCTGTGCCTGAGCACCAATTTATAAAAGTGAATGGCAATGTGGAGGTGAAGCTCCACATGCTCATAATCACAAAATCAGATTAAGGTGTCAATTTCATGATGATGTTAACACCAAAAATATTATGACCCGGTGCTTGCTGACTCCATCATTAGGGTAATGAGTATGATGAGCGCAAGGAATTTATTTCAGATATAGGAACCAGTAAGTCATGACAGATGATGATGGAGGCAGCAAGTACCCCTGAAATGTTGGTAAATTTCTATCATACTACACAGCGCTACAACCTTGAAAACAACCATCTTTGTACTCACCATCATGAGAACCTGAAATCACATACTGTTAGCACTGCTACTATCCTATGTCATTTTAAGCAATAAATGCAGATATGGACTGAGTAATTGATGTTATTTCAATATATGCCATCATTTCTACCCTCCCTCTCCTTGAGACAAATCAAAGACTACCTACAATGCATGCTTATGAAGTGACAAAGAAAAAAAATTATATAGAATCATACCTTTTCAGAATCTTCTGCTGCTCGTTTCGTCCCAGATTCACCATCCTTGTTCAGAGTCTTTCCAGCATGCTCCTGCAGCCAAGTATCATCTGACCATACTGCCTTAGAAGACCCTTCTTTGATTTTCTGAGGTTTGGCAAGATTTACTCGAATTGTTCTCCCAAAGAGTTCTGAATCATTCTAAAATTAAAAGGTGTAATTTGTATGTTACAATATTTTTCAGGTTAAAGTATCTATACAGTACCCTTCAGTCTTCTAAACTGAAAAATACATTGATAAAAATAAAGTAAGGATAATAGATTCAAATACAATCATTCTGCACACAGGATATAAAACTCTACAATCCTGAAAGGAACTTGATCGAGCATATGGAACAGAAAGTCATAATTTTCAGAATCTACAGCAAAAGATATAACAGATTGAACATAAAGCCTTCAGAAGGCCAATCCTAATAAGAATTCCAGAGTATAGTATGCATGCACCTAAGGAAACTTATGCTAATCTAACCTGGCCTAATATAACCTTCAAATCCAAACCTTATTAGGAAGAAAACATGGGAAATAAACACTCCCCAGAAGATGGACAAAACCATATTCTGCACTTTTACTGCAATTTTCAAGACTGGAAAATACATCTGGGAAATATAACTCAAAACCGACATTTCCTAGAGGCCAGGGGATCCTTCTAAGTTCAACATTCTTACCATATTATCTATTGCTGCAGCTGCATCTTCTGCCGATTCAAATTCTACAAAAGCAAAACCTCTATGTTTCTCTGTCTCATAATCAAGTGGTATCTGAATATCCATTATATCCCCAAAGGGTATGAATGCAGCATGGAGCACTTTCTCGTCTACTTCTTCTGCTAATCCTCCTGAAAATGTTGGATTACATTAAATAGAAAGCTACACACAGCAAGATTCGGTTTATCCTGCAACGGATAATATATTTAAAAAAAGTTCTAATACAGCAGACTTCAGATACTTAGAGTAACTCGCAGATACAACAAACTTACCAACATATACTGTCCTTTTCGGATTTGTCGACATGATTCCAAAATGCCGCGTTTAACCTATAAACATTCACGTACAACTTACTATGTTTGAACGAGACATGACACTGTTTCGGAAGGTTTGTGAACCTGATCAAGGGCAAAACGTAAATATACCTCTCATATTTTAAATGTTGCCATCTTGATATTGGTTATAATAATGGTCAAGAGATGGCTCCAATCTCCCGGCCGAGTGCTTCTTGATGGATTCTTAGTCATACCACGAAAAGCTATGACGAAGTTGAGCATCAAACGGGCCGTCAGATATGATTTATGGTAGTACCTATTTCATAATAGGAGATAAAACTGTCTTTCTTATTGAGGAATATTCCTGTTTATCACCTACCTGCATTTCTGTCAATGTCAATACCGTATGTAGACGAAATGACTGGAGAAACAACATAGTGAATTTCGACGTAGTCAGATATTCTGTATTCGTCACATGCTAGAAAAAAACTAGGAGTGCAACAAGATTGTACTTAGCTATTTATAGACTCAAAGAAACTTGTTAGGCTGTTTGAATGAAATCTACAGTAAGTCCATATAGGTAAATATGTGTCTGATGCATTTCATATTTATTATCGCACTTCCAACGCGGTGGAAGCACCTAAAAGCAAGATAAACATCGATAATGATAAAAATATTTACAAATCAAAGAACATAACTGAAGTTCTTTAGTAATTGGAGCCTATGATTAGGTTAGCACAAACTACAGATAATATAAAAGGCCTATTTATAAAACTGAGTGATACGTCATTTCCGCTAGTAAATATTCCAAACTGACGAAAATTTGCCAGATATAACATTCTCACAGGCCCCATTTTTGTAAATGTTAACATATAAAAGAGTAATGTCAACATTTACGTACAGTTTACATATTTTAGAAAATACAAAGGCGAAGAACCGGCACTTTCGGTATCTTTTATTTCCGGGTGAGATATATAGGTTATGTGATTTTAACAATCTATAAGCTTCGGTATCTTTTATTTTCGGGTCAGATAAAAGGGCATAGGATAAGATGAGGCTAAACGCAATATAATTATTTCACTACACTTTATTTTAATAACAATCCCGAGAAGAAGGGTCACTTTGCTAATATGTAAGTATAGAGCATATGAACATATATTCTACGCGTTTGGGTTCAGTAAAGTATTTTCGTGTAGGAGATATGAGGTCAATAAGTATATTTTTTATAATATTGCTTAACAAAGAACTTTATGTTTGAAACAGGTCACCTGGTAAATAAACGCCCTACATATTATTGCATACACAAAAAATAACCGCCAGTGCGCTGAACTATAGAAACATGAATAGGGCCTAATCTCTGGAAAAACAAAGATTTATTTGTCGAATATCAAATATCTCTGCTTATTTTGCTGATTTCATTGATATCTATGTAGTTTTTGGTGCAGATAAAGGTCAGAATATTCAGTCATTCATTGAGATCTATGTAGTTTTAGGTGCAGATAAAGGTCAGAATATTCAGTTACGCCAGTACAGTCAACACTAACACTATAACTGACCATACAAGCCAACCTGAAAGCAGATAAAACTGGTATTCAAAGGACATAACGTTACTATGAAAGGTATAATTTATGTTTACAGTGCACTGTGTACTTTTCAGCTGTCATAAACTAGTTGCGATGCGTTACATCCTGTGCCTGGTGGTGATCAGGCAATTTAAATTCTATATGTCTGTTTTTATTTGATGTGTAAATTCAGTAAAGGAAAACGTAAGACTCTGAGATGTTATATCACAGACATACCGTTCTCCTCACTAATCCGAAAGGTTTCTCCACGGTATTATGTATTTCATCAGAAGGTGCAACTCAGAGCTAATATGTGTTTTGCTGAAACGTACGTATGTTGAGCCAGATTACTTTGTAACCGAAAACGTTCAACCATTTGAAGACGAAAAAAAGAAGGAGAAGAAGAGAAATTAAGGGGAGTAGCGATAGACACTAAGTTTAATGGAAAACAAATTAAATTTACAGCTACTGAGATCCGTAGGCAGTGCCCACCGCTCGTCCTTATGTTAACACTAGGTTTAGTGAAGGTAAGGTTTTCAGAAGCGGAGATAGTAGAGAGATGAAAAGTGGACAAGTTAAGCAGAATATTAATGTATTTTTACACAATTTTTAATTTTGATATTAGCCTTAGAAGGGCGGCATTTGGTGGAGATTTGATGATGATGATGATGATGATGACATAGTGGAAGTAATTTAGAGTAGAATTTTTGATGTTAATATTAGCAGGTCTACATGAGATGCATGCAGTGCTACGTGGAATTTTGGTACCAACTCAGAATTTGCCCTAAGACCGAGAGAAATCATTTGAAGCAGAAGATTGTCTGTATAATATTTAATCCTTACAGCAAATAGAACACAATTTGTCACCATTGCAAAGATCAGTTTGTTTATACTGTTTGAAAATAATCGCTGTTTAAACTGAGAACCATAATAAATAAATAAATAAATAAATGTACCCAACGGTTAAAATACAAGGTTAATAATCATTAAATTAGGTGAGACGTAGTTACCACAGGGCTTCAAGGGGTCAATGCAATGAACATATCTGAATCTATAAAACTAAAAACATGAACATATGCTTTCTTTATTTCAAAGGTAAATGTAATTTTGTAGCTAAAATTTGTATTGGGTAAATGTTACAATTTTTTCACTATTAACATTTTCCTATTGAAAATGGCGCAATTCTGTGTCATAACAATGCTACTGCACCTTTAAAGATATTCTGGTGTCTGTGAGTAGCTTTGGTTAGGTTATATTTTTGTTGAAAAACTAGCAATATGTTCATGTGAACATTTTAGTTCGAGAAACCATCAGAATTACGAATGAATGATGTAGTTTTGATATAGTTTATATATTTTATTTAGTGTTCTGTCTGACGACAGGTCCATATGAACCGGATCCTTCCATCCTTTTCTCGGACTGGGACCTGTTCATATACGTTCTTGGCAGATGATCCAGAAGTGGTTTGCCATTGCCTTCATCTGTGTGTGAATGGAGTAATTGTTGGGATGCCACGGAGAAACCGGGGAAGCGTCAATCTGTTATTATGGACATAAATAGATCAATGAATTGCGTAATTAATTCCTACAAGCCTCCTCGCACAACTGATTGTGTTTGATGAAAGCCAGGTGTCATACCGGTTTCAACCTTGATGAATAAGAAATAGCGTATCTGAGCTGTTGTACAGCCGTGCTTGGGCGGCAACTTCTCTGACACACCTCTCCGGCGGACAGCATAAAGCAACTTTTGCAGGGGCATAACGGTAAACCAGAGACTGTTCTATATGTGTACGCAAAAATGATATGACTTTACTAGCAGCTTTGTTTGTACATACAAACAATATAGAACAAATTACTTACGGTGACAGCAGATGTATACTTCATTTTTTTCAGTTTTATGTAACTTAGTTACTAGAAAACCACATTACTCAATGTTACACGTAAAAACATAGCATATTTCAGAGTAGAGTCTTCACACGAAACTAATAGTTGCTCAACTGGGCAAGATATTCATTCTTTTGTAGAAACCGAAGTAATTTTGTATCGTGTCATTACACGGTGTTTGAGTATGCACAAAGAATGTGTATCAACAACTTTATCACAGACTGGTTATTATTAAAAGTTTTTAAAATCTTGACAGTTTCAAACATGTTTCAATAATAAACAGTTAGTAACAAACGATAGTGGTGCATATTCTTAAATTTTGTTTACAACTATTGGGCACTAGCCCCTATCACACTCCAAATGAATCCAATTCACATCCTCACGTCCTGATTCCTTAAGATCCACTTCAATTTCATCCTCACAATTACCCCCGCGTGTTCCATGTGTATTACACGCGACGCCTAAAGAATCCTCATTGACATGATACTCATTTCCTTATAATATTTTGTGAAGAGAAAAAGTTATAAATCTCATCATTGTATAATTTTCTCTAGACTCCTGTTACTTACTTATTCTTCGACCTAACACTGTCCACAGAACGTTGTCCTTAAACATCCTTAACCTCCGTTCTTCTCTTAATGTGAGAGACCAAATTTCACACTCATACAAACTAATAGGTATATTTTGTAGTTTTACAGTCTGTAAGTCACTTAGATTTATTTAAGTTTCTAAATTGTGGTAAGACTGCCATTCTTATGAATCTCAATAGCTTGTTTTATTGTAGCATTCTTGATATATAAAAGTTTTGTCTGCTGGTAAATAATTACAACATAGTTCTGTTTTGCAGCAACAATAACAACTTCATAAACCAAACAGCTGTACGCTTGATATGGAGGGATACCATGAATTACCCGTGTAATTGTGTGCTTTATATTTGTGAAAAAAATTTAAATTTTAACACAGTTCCGGGCATAACTCATAAAGTCTACTTAACTACATCACAGATTTTCAGTGCTATGAATCTTGCTTCTTAATAACCTGTTTTACTTAGGCTAGAATAAATTTATAATGAAACGTTGCATGTGCGGAATTCGTGTACAGATAGTCCCATGATCAAACCTTAGTCGAGCCAAATTTTGTTTGTTACTGGCAAATGTGAATATGTTAAATGATATTTTTGTTGCTATTATAATTATTTATTTTATTTATTTAGTGTTCTGTCTGACGACAGGTCCATATGAACAGGATCCTTCCATCCTTTTCTCGGACTGGGACCTGTTCATATCCGTTCCCATTGCCTTCTTCTGTGTGTGAATGGAGTAATTGTTGGGATGCCACGGAGAAACCGGGGAAGCCCGCGGAGGAAAACTCCGTGTTGCCTAGACCACGGCCTTGCCCAACACAAGTTATAAATTCGGGCACCGTGATATATTTGTAGTAATGTTGTTTTTAGTATAAATTTACATTAATATTAAACACCTCCCAAAAGAACAAAATAAAAATTAGAATCAACTGCACCACACTGAAGAAAAAGAAGAAGAATTGATAAGACTTCAGTTTTGTTTGTCGGATTTTCAAGTATGAGAATTGGTTTAAAGGCAATAGTAGTAATGGGGGTGGTAAAACGTATTAATACTCAAGTACAGATTTTGTCTACAAAAACTTTATCTCATTTGACCTCACGATTTTGCACCGTCACGTTAAATTATTGACTCATGAAGCACATTTTGTACAGAACTTATAGGCGTCTCTCTATTCAAACAAAACTTCACGTGTCTAGTTCTTAAACTTAGTTAGTTACTGCTGTCAAACGGTAAGACAAAACGAACTAATTTTTAAATTTATTTGATTTTAATTTGGTGATAATAATTTGTTTATCCTGTCATATATTAATGTTTTACAAAACACACATACGTAATGATTTTCAAATGTATATTTCGGCATATTTCAGGGCTTTATACGAAATATCGCACCCATCCCAGAAATTTTCAAGACCCGCTGTTGTTGTTTTTGCCGGTAAAAATTGTAAATTGCAAATTATCTAGGCTAAGTTGAATAAAATTGCTTTAAATTCCGTTGAATGGTTCAAACGTTTTTACGAGCGCGCACATACTCACAGACATGATGCCATAACTGCAACTTGTTTTATAAGATAAAGAAATTAGGCCAAAATCAACCGAAGTTTCCGTTCACACGATGACTTACAAATGCTGCAATAAATAACACGGCAAGACGATAATTTTAGGAGGAAATTTTATCAGGAAAATAATGCAATTTGCTTGGTATTTTCCAGGTATGATTCTGCTGCTTTAGTAAGTACACGCATCGCTCTGACGTCAAACAAAATGGTCTTTAGTGACGTATGTTACTTCATTCTATCTCTCCTAAAACAGAATCTAGTGTTGCGAGTTAATAAAGAAGCAAACACAATTTAGAGGTATTTACAGGGCGAACAAAATTAACCTTCTTCATGTGCATGAATCACTCCAGCAAAATTATAGTTTTAAATATTTTATTATAAGTTTTTATTCTAAATAGATGAAGTAACCTCCCAAATGTGAGGAGGCTAAGGTTCGTCAAGGACTGTAGAACCACACATAAAAATATAAAAGTGTTCATGTAGCAGGCATGAAGGCAAAACATTCCGAACTAAATCTAATCAACCCAATCAACCCAGCAAAGTCTGATCATATTTATTCTTTAATTTTATAGTTAAGGAGCCAGATGGTACCGAGAATGTTTTTATTATGGAGTCTAAACGGCCGGAGCATGAGGCTAACAGCTCATCTCCGTCTAGTGACTAAGTTAACAATGCGTGAAACTATATGCCTACTTCCCCATGATGTGGTGTTTTGTTTTGCCTCATTAATTATTCGGGAGCATCTGAAACAAGTCTTGGCCTAGTTGTTACCAGCATGTACTTGGAGTATCTGAGGAAAACCACGAATATAGTCGTCAATAAGGCGGTCCTACATCCCGAGAACTAAACCTTGGGTCTTCCGATTATAATACAGGAGTGTCACTACACCAAGACTTACCTTAAATACTTTTCAATAGTAAAATAACATATTTTCATCCTAAAGGAGGTTAGAGAAATGTCCCTTCTGAGTTCTAGGAAGTTATAGGAAATTTGCAGATTGTATCACGTTTTTACCAAACCGGTGTGATTATGGTTAAAATACATTCCACTGCCGAGAATCAAACCCCGGTCGTCCAGCTTAAGTGTAAAAAAAGTGAGATAAACTACGCGATTTGTAACTGATTTTTAAGTGTTTATAGACCAGCCTAAATGAAGAACTGCTTATGCGCCAGTCCTTTTGTGTGTCTCTCGAGATTTTCAGTCACCCCCTGAGAACTACGCAACCGCGTGGCTTCCCCAAAAGACGATGCGAACTCAACAGGTGGCACTGCGAAGACTCCTGTAGCTCCAGCTCAGACATCGCGGGCCTCCACCATAACAGATTATACAGTAATTGTCCAGGAGGCTGCACC
The DNA here is from genome assembly GCF_000696155.1 of Zootermopsis nevadensis. The sequence goes on from NW_019060405.1 coordinate 55,437, forward strand.
ATCTTTGGGACCCGCAGAGGTATTCTCTCCGGCATTGCTGCAAAACTGAGATTTACACCCTGGCAGATTTCTTCTTCTTTATTACGCCGTCTCCTTTACAGGGGGTTGGCGACATATTATGAACAGGATCCTTCCATCCTTTTCTCGGACTGGGACCTGTTCATATACGTTCTTGGCAGATGATCCATTGCCTTCTTCTGTGTGTGAATGGAGTAATTGTTGGGATGCCACGGAGAAACCGGGGAAGCCCCGGAGGAAAACTCCGTGTTGCCTAGACCACGGCCTTGCCCAACACAAGTTATAAATTCGGGCACCCCCGGGAATCAAACCCGAGACCCCAGGATTACAAGGATAGCGCTGGCAGCTTTACGAACTTGGTTTTACCTCAGCATTTTCGATATTTAGGTTCGAGCCTCCTGCGCACGTTTCTCCAGTGGCTTGTACCTCACACTTGACCTCTCTGCGCTTTCGAAATCAATATAATTACAACTGCTGCATCTGGGCTTACACTGTCACTGGTTAGACCACCTGTCAGCCACGGGACTAGGCCAACTCTGGGAAGTACACATTAATATTAATATTTCAGAGTGAGCTATTGGCAGTTGGTTTGTGAATCCCAAAACGGAATCCTCATAACCGTACTAACTGAATCTACGTGCGGAGTTAATTTGTCAGAAGAATTCTAGTTACGATATTACAGAGTTCTCTGAAGTCATGAGTCAATTTTAGCTCACGTTTTATAAAGGATACAACGGCAGACATGAAGTGACAGGAGGGAGGAGAAAGGTGACAGTTAGAAGCCTCATAATATGTACTCTTCAACAAATATTAGGTTGATTAAGGAGGATGGGATAGGCCGATCATGTAGTGCTCATAGGGAGTTGAGGAATGCGTACTACACTTTGGTTGGGAAGTCTGAAACGAAGGAGCCATGCGGAAAGCCTAGAAATGATGAGAGAATGTCAAAATGAATTTCAAGGTCAGAGAATGTGGACTGGATTTGTGTAGCTGAGGATAAGGGCCGATGTCAGGCTGTTTTGAACACGGTAATGAACTTTTGGCTCCATTTAAGACTGGGACTTTCTTGATTAGCTAAGTGTACTACTAGAATCTAAAGGACTATGCTTCATGGAGACAGTTATACGCGATAAAAATGTTCACGTTTTTGGATCTCAAAATATAATGGAATGTTTCTTCGAGCATGGTTTTTATATATTCTGACGTATTTAACAGTTTGAAGGAGTCAAGTTCTTCATAATAAGAATCAGTTAACAGTGTTTTTGTTGTTTGTTTGTCACCAGTATTTCGACTGGTTTGATGCGGTCCAACATTTTTGCCTATCTTGCGCCAGTCTCTTCATTTTCACATATTTTTTTGCATATCCTCAAAAATATGCGTCACATATTCCAATCTTTGTCTCCCCCTACATTGTCATCAGTCTTTCGACTGGTTTGATGCCTATCTTGCGCCAATATATTCATTTCCACGTATCTTTTGTAGCCCACATCCTCAAAAATCTGCGTTACATATTCCGATCTTTGTCTCCCTTAAACTGTTCCTTCCATTACCAAATTAATGAATCCTGGGTGCCTCGGAATGTGTCCCAGCATCCTATCTCCTCTTCTCGTACGATTTTTCCATAGACTTCTTCCTTCGCCTATCTTAAGACCAGCTTATTTTGTACTTTATCAGTCCACTTAATTTTCAACATTTCAAATGCTTCTATCCTTCTCCTTTCTGCCTTTCCCACTGACCACGTTTCGCTTCCGTATAGCGCTGTGCTCCACACAAATAACTTCAGAGAAATCTTTCTGAACAAATAACAGTAATGAAATAGAAATTTCAGTGCTATTGGGTTATTGACTTCTTGGGTTATGATAGTGGAACAAACCGCCCACTGAGCCCCCTTCACGAACAGAACGTTACCGTCTGGAAGCCATAGCTTTTTGGCTGGATGAAACGTACGAGAAGAAGTAGTCTAGATTTGTTGGAAATTAGAGTCATCGTTTGTTTATTAGGTTAATTTACGACTTCATACCAACTGGTATGACTATCTGGCGTCGAATGAAATATGGTAGGATGGTTATGAATTATTATTCATCTAGAGAGAGAAGCAAATACGTATTTTTAAAATGCTGTGAGTTGGCTCTAAATAACATAATTCCTTCACTTCTTCTACTGTGTCTTTCCCAATTTTGATACTTAATGGATCATCATTCTCATTTCTGCTGCTCCTCATAACTTTTGTGTTAAAACAGACGAGTGGGTGAATAAGAACGTCCAGTATAAAATGTGATCAAACACAGACTAATAGTTCTCTTGAGTCATAACACTAGACAGCAGAAAGACTTATGGAAGAAATGGATTAGGAATGAAATGTGTGTTATAAACTTTGCTTAGGAGATCAGTTGTGGTATTGTTGAGTCTAATTTCAACGTTTCGAAGACCAGTTGTGTCTCCATCTTTAGGGTAAGTTTGAGGAATGACCAAATATTCTGAAAACGTATATCAACCAGTATTAGCGGTGACCGAATAACATCATCATTTTTTTGGTCATTCCTGAAAATGTTACCTGAAGATAAAGAAAGATCTAGTCTTTTAAAAGTTTGTATTTGACTCTGAATTAATACGCCTGAGAAAATGTTATAACATTCAAGCACCATGGAAATATCAAGTCTTACAAAATTTCATATTTCTCTGTCACAATTGTTCAAAACATTCTCTCTCTCTCTCTCTCTCTCTCTCTCTCTCTCTCTCTCTCTCTCTCTCTCTCTCTCTCTCTCTCTCTCTCTCGAAATTAGTATATTACGCTTCAAATATGCATAGGAATGCATATATCGCATGCAGACCTTCCGGTAACCAAAAGCTAGAATCTGCTAATAAATATTAGTAAAATTTCCAATATAAAATGTGGGATAATCCGTTCAGATTTTCTCGCGTTATTATATGCGGACAGCGGACAGATAGACATACAAACATGGTGGCCAACAGCTGCAGATGAATCCTAAAGGGTTTTCACGATGGTACCTTATAATCTATAAAAGTGGCATTTTGGACTTCGTCCATTGAAATGTAAACGATAAATAAAGTCAAAAATATTATTTTTACAAAAGGAACATTTTTACAACTTTGTTGTTGATGAGTCTATAAACTACCTTCACCGACTGAAACCGAAGCAAGTCTACATACTAGTTATAAATCCAGTCCGTACCTCAAACAAAACAAAATACGTCAACATTATAAATATAAATTTGTTAGTGCTGTTTAAGAAACCAATCGCTGTTTACAGTGAGGTTCATAGGAAGCAAACAAATATAAAATGCATATTTACTGATTGTTAAAGCTAGTGGGAAGTATATTTAATATTATTATTATTATTTAGTGTTCTGTCTGACGACAGGTCCATATGAACAGGATCCTTCCATCCTTTTCTCGGACTGGGACCTGTTCATATACGTTCTTGGCAGATGATCCAGAAGTGGTTTGCCATTGCCTTCTTCTGGGTGTGAATGGAGTAATTGTTGGGATGCAACGGAGGAAAACTCCGTGTTGCCTAAACCACGGCCTTGCCCAACACAAGTTATAAATGCGAACCCGAGACCCCAGGATTACAAGCCCAGCGTTCTAACCGCTAGACCACCGTAGCATAGGTTTCATGAATGAACTTCCTGCCGATCTTTGCAACACCCTTATTATGCGGTTTGTTGGAGAAGCACATCAATAGGATTCTCGTAACACAGCCAAATTACTCTGATAATTATCATATTATAATATGTTACACACACATCCGCGACGCCTCACATTCCAAAGTAGCTGTCGGGTGATGGAACGCGGTTGTAGACACAGACAGGGAGGGTACACGAGATACCTTAAGGAGTTTAAACCTCCAGGTAAAATTCTTTCGGACAACAAAAGTTGCTGTTGAGGCTTTAATCTGATGGGCCATTAGAGATATCATCTTCAGGAAGTAAACCTGAATCAAGGCTTTTCCACATTCGCAATAAATAACAATTTTAAGATATGCCTGTGGATGCACTTGTTCCTATAAAAGGGGCAAGTGATTACATAATTTTTATGAACTTTAATTTTTCATTACACATACATTCTATATAACAATAAGATTGACATATTCTGAATTGCTGTCCTTTTTAAAGGCTCGAGAAATCAGAATTTGTATATGTTTTCAAAACGAAATTTACATACTTTATATCGACAAATATTGAAAGAACAGTGAAGAAAAATATCCAGGATACACAAGTTTTAAGTATTCGTTT
>NW_019060405.1:59741-80483 GCF_000696155.1 Zootermopsis nevadensis
TTCAGTATTACAATATTCTCACTTGAACAGCATAATACATCCTCAAAGCGAACTGTAGTTGTAGCGGAGAAGACTGGAACGCACTGCGTTCTTATATACACACATTTAAAAAAAAATGATCTCTTCTTTGATTCCACGATTTTATTTACGAAAAGTTAACTTCAAGAGAAGCGGTAATAATTGACGGTTAAGCGGACCAAGAGAGATACAACAGAGAGATATTCACAGTAATTATAAAGAAATAATTAAAACACCACAACAGTCAGTGTTTTTGAAATTGTTGCCTCAGTACCACATCGCTCCGTAAAGTCGTCTTACGTTTTACCAGACAATAACGATTTGTGATTGAGTGTTTGTGGAAAAGAGTCCGGTCCTTAGCGACATCGAAAGAAAATACATTGGGAAATATGCGGTATGGACGTTTTTGCCTCGTATGACGCATTAGCCCTCTCCACCTTCTAAATGTAATTACTTGTCGTTACATATTATCTGTGGTAACTTTTATTCGTTCTTGGAACTTTCAAACCTTTTGATGACCTCAGCGCCTCAGAGCCCTGTCCCCCATGTACAAGACTGATAACGGTCTTTTTACGACAGAAATAAGTTTGCTTCGTCATGTCGACATAAGAATATTCTTGGTCTCTCACATTCATAATTTACTGTTGTTACAACACCGTACATTATCGACACTTTAAAGCCCAATGCTAACTACATGTTCCACCGACTTCAAGAGTCAATAACTCTTCATTTCGTGCTTATGGATTTCGACTGATTCTCAGTGTAAACAAGGATTATTTACACACACAGCATCAATCATTTAATTCTGGCCACACTAAATATTTAAAATATAAAAATAGCTAAATTTAAATTTGTAAAAATACGACATTGTACCTCATTTTCATAAATTTAATATTCTCGGCCTTAGTATTTAGCGTTGGTTTAAATTGGCAGGTGATTATTAATGATGACTAGATAAGAATTTGAAAGGATGCGGTGGCGAGCTATTTGAAAGTTCTTTCTCGGTCTTGGTCACTGTGGAAACGCACATCATCAGGACAATCAATAAGCAGACCGAGATTCGAACAGGGTACCTCCTGGCTACAAGTCTACAGCTTTACAGTTGCAGATATTTTTTAAGTTCTAAAGGAGGTACTGAATATTTTATTACTGATATTTCACAGTCTGCATACGGTCAGCTGAAGCAAGAAGAAACCATGATTATATTAGAAATACTGTAAGGTCTGGAAATAATCATGCTACTGACTTAACAATAAGGAAAAAGAACGCAGGTTAAGAATCCTCAAATGACGAAAAATTCCCGACTTGCTTTTTTAGAATGTGTAGACTGACGTCAAGGGAAGCTCTATTTAAATAAGCTTCAGAGGTGCAAATAGTAAAAGAACTTTTATTTACTCACTGTATACATCAGTGACTTAGCTCAGTGACTGTACGTAGATGTTTCATTAAAGTATTCCCAGTGTTTAAAGGATATGTTAGAAGAAAGTTGTATACCTATATTTTGAACCGTAAACAAATTTTCTCCCTAGGTATGAGCTATTGTCAAAAGCAGTAGCTTCATAAACAGCAGAATCTATAGGAACCAGTGTTGGATCGTAGACCAGAATCCACCACGACACCGTAACGCTGAAAAATTTGGACACTTCAAAAACCTCTGATATAAAGAATACAAATTAAGGGATATCTGAGATTCTCACGGAGACGACGCTGAAAATGTAGATTTTGGTTTTCATGATTTTAATGCCTTTTATTATTATTAAGTGTTCTGTCTTACGACAGGTCCATTGCTCTGCCCAAAAAGAGCTCTCCAGTTGTCCCTATTCTCGGCTTCTTGCTTTAATTCCTGGAACGTCATCTTCTTTCCTTTTTTAAGGTCGTCGGTTAGCTGTATCAATCTTGTAGTCTTATAAAATGTTTACCAAGCTTCGTGCTCTTAAGATAGATGAGATACAGTCTTCCGAATGTTGATAACTATCTTCAAGACTAGAATGCACAGTTCCTGCAATCAAAACTACGGAGCAACTAGAGACTGATTTAGTCGTGGTACCTTCAGCTAACATCGATAGATACAAACACACAAAGGAACAAGAAGAGATTTTGTTTTTTAAATTTAAATCTCATATATAAAATTAAAGCAGAAACTATTCCATGTCGTATTGATAATCTATTGCTGACCCCCGTGGCTGCGCTCTTCAAGGTGCGTTAAGTTCTGGGACCTGGAGGGGGTTCTTGCGTCTTCTTCACTGCTTTAAATCATCGCAATCACCTGTCTTTGCATTCGATTAATCTCGATCTACATAGAGTACAAGGACGAGCTTTTGTGAACATTGTAATGAATCTTCATAATTTATTAATCAGGAGTTAGCCTAAGAACTGTTCAAGAATCCCCGGTTTATATATAATCGTAATTAATAAGAAAGTGTATGCCACGAAAATTAACACTGGCATCGGTATATATTTTGTTTCATTCATGAGAACTAGACTTACTCCATTACTGAATCTGAAAATTGACAAAGTTTAGTTTTGATAACTGAGGTAACTGGTTTAGACATATAAATCTGATTGCTATCTGATGTGTATGTTAGTCGATGCAACCACTCATGTACGCGTAATAGTGTGTATCTATTTTCAGTTTCATTTTAAACGTACTCATCTTCAATTATATCAATCTTAAAACGACCTTCTCAAGCTACGTTAAATAATACCTTGACAAAATAGAAATATTTCACAATTTATGCAAATAAAAACACAGGTTTTCTCTTTGTTATTATCAGAACGCAAATCTGTCCCCACGAATCACAAACCAAAAGGGAATTAACCTTTCCATCTATTATTGAAAGCAATTTTTATATTAAAAATAACTGTCTTCTGGTAATCGCACTGTGTAGTGTGATAAATGTTGACCAATGTTTCAGACAAACTTACTATCTTTATCTTCAGGGAAACACGTCGGTCAAAATCTACCAAACTACATAGTGCAACATATACCTTCTTACTAAATGTAATTCACCCTTAGATACACATAGATGATAACTTACAGTAAGATATATACTGTGTGCATTTAAATAAAATATATTAAAGTTTGACATAAATAATTATATGTTACAACAACGTAATAACAATTCATACATTTATGATAATTAAAGATGGTATATGGCTTAACACGTTTTGGTTGCTTTTACAAGGGATAAAAAAAACAAGAGTAGTACACTTAATCAGCAAGAAAAATGCGTCCCACATTTTCGAAACCTTTGGTTTTCATACGATGTAACTGCATCTCTGTAAACATTTAGCCCACTCAGAAACCATCTCCCTATGACAAACCTCGACTACATTTTTCTATATCATTATATACATAAAGAGTTAAAATATTTTTGGACAAAGATTCTGTGTATATAGGTGTACCTTATTACCAGTCTGATTGTCTTTAAGTGAACATGTCTTATTTCCTGAATTGTTTAAAAATGCCCATTTATAATTATAGATATTTCAGGCCACCAGAACTATGAAGGTGGTCTGTCGAAATGGCCTGATTTATTTTCCTGTTACACTGTTATTATAAATTGTAACAACACACAATTAAGTTCCAAAAGATTGTCCTTCACGTCACAAACATTCTTTTCAGTCAGTTACAAGTAAAAATAACAAAATCGACTTTTTAATCAAAATATATAATATAATTCAGGTCTATACACAAACTTTTTTTACAGATGTTAAAATTTAAAATTTGCGCTATTCATCGTTACAACGATGTTACAATACTGCGCCTTCATTTAAATGTAACATCGTTGTAACGATAAATAGCGCAAATTTTAAATTTTAACATCTGTAAAAAAAGTTTGTTTATAGACCTGAATTATATTATATATTTTGATTATAAAACACAAACATGACGCATTTAAACCTTCGACTTTTTAATTCATCAGCTCAGAGGAAGTGGTAAAAATAGGTTGGTAATAATTGTTCGCGCGAGTCACTCAATGAGAATCTTGCAATTTGAAAATAATTAATAATATAACACTAGTTATATTCCATAAATAAATCAGTAAATCAGAAATCTTAAGACGCTAATAGTCGCTTTACCTGGTCAAAAAATTTCTCGACTTTTATGGAGCTCAGAGGTTAATTAACATATTCACATGTCACCACAGCGAAGATGGTAACTTTGGCACATTTTCACAAGTTTCTTCAACAAATTGTCCTAAAAGTTTAGCTCACCTAGTTCACTAATAAGAATTACTTTAAATATGTTTATTTTTACAGTCCATACACAAACGTTGAAGTTTATTGATGTTGTTAAGATTATATAATATTAAAACATTGTTGTATAAAATATTATATTTAGCGCTTTTAATCGTACATACGATTTTACATTATATTACTAGCGCTTTCCATCTATTTAAACGACATGTTTCGACGGATAATACTGTCGTCTTCAGGTTTTATAAATTTTTACAATATTTTAAAATTATTATATATTTAATGCAATGTATTATTGTGTATGGACTGTAAAAATAAACATATTTAATCAAACACAAACATGACGCATTTAAGTTACAAAAAGAATTACTTTACAATCGTTCAAAAGTCAGTAAGCCGTTCCTACTTCTGACTTTAATGTCTTACGTAATCTTCAGATCCGAGCTTTAAAGACACAGAAGTAATGCGAAAACTGTGATGTGGGTGGCGGAAAAGAAAAGGAAGTGGATGAACTATCCAGAATGAAAGCAGTAAAGAAGTTTGCTTTTGCTTGCGAAGACCACATGCTGATTTTCTTTAGTATTCTTCAGGTAATACCAAATGGGAATATGATTCACTAAGGTCAGATTCCAGCCATGTCAGAGAGCACGGGCTATGATAACTCAAAATGGTTAACGAACTTTTCCACATTTCAGCGTGCATAATCAACACATTAATCGACCATCCCATCCTGTTTCTACAGCAGCTTACTTGTGTGTGTTTCTATTGTTGTTTTTAATTAATTTTATTTCCACTAATACCATATGTGAGCTTCAACTCTAAAAGATTATCACTTCAAATTTCCGCTGTTTAATGTATTAATTATACAGTATATTACTACTAACCTGTGTGATAATTGCACTCGAGTTATAATGTAATCTGTAGACTGGGTAGGTCGATGTTCAAATAAAACTTACGTCTGCCTTTTGTATTGTTTAAAAAACAAACAGGAAAGTTAACTGAATTAAACAATTCACCCTTCCCACGGAAAGTAAAAACGTTTTCTGTGATGCTTATTTCTTTTTATTGTTGAGTATATTAAAATATTTTGAACATACAATTCCTCTATTTAACACTGATCAATTAATGTTGTTTTTTCACAACAAAAATTTACTCTAAGTTTTGCTACGTTTTACTACGCTATCCGTGGGAGACATTCAGCATGTTTGCTACATGACAATAGGGGGAGCTTCCTTGCTTCGTGCTAATTCAGATGATACTGTTTTGTTGACAAAGACGCAAGCCGATTTGATAGTCAGACTTCTCCCACTAGGCAATGTAAGTGAAGTTTCCAGCTGTTCGCAGTTACCAAATACTTCGTTGATGCATTTCACGTTCTCATATTTGATTTTAGATTCGCCATCCTCTTCACCTTCCACGTTGAATTTGCAGACTGCACGTTCTTCGAGATCTGACTTCATGGATTTCTTTTCACGGATCAAGAGAATATTGACGTCGTTGAGGTTTTTGGTTTGTCTCGGGCCGGACGGCGCAGTATCAGCGGCGATTAGAAACACCGCAAAAATCAGAAACCGCTTCCACGGATTAAACATTTTTACAGTTGTAGTTCGAACGCTGGGATGACACTGGCTGTAATCGGGAAGTATCTGCCACTTATATAGTGGAAGTACACATACATTCCAATTTACGCCCCCGATTACAGAACACATGAACTACGTGCTAGCTACAAGTTCCCAAGTTACTTCAGGTTCATTAACTTCACGTGTTTCCTCATGTGGTCTGTGCAATGTCATCGTGACATAACGTGCAACCAGACTTAGACTCCTGATGTTCCACACCATTTCCATGCGCAATATGACTCATTTTTCCAAGCGCATTGCGAAAGGTGAAAAAAAAAAGGTTTCTACCAACATGGAGGGCGAACAAACTTATGAGGTAGGACCGATACAAGCCCACTTGAAATAGGACCATACATTTATGTATGGTCCTATTACAAATGGCGCATTTATGGTTTCCATTTCCGGAAAGTATAAAACCATTTATTTATTTTTATATAAAGTAAAATAGCAACATGGCGGCTGCATGAAAGAAAATGAATTTTATTTGCTCATGATTTGGTCTTACGACTCCGTCCATAGGAGTCCAGTATGCTACTACAGAGCTAAAGCCCTTTATGAAGTGTCAATATTGATTTAGATACTTAAAAACGACCTTAAGACTATGTGATTTGTCTAGTTTCTAATTAAATTTGTCTAAGTAAGATAACTGACCTATTATTTTATTATTAATTCAGAATTTGTTAATAACGCATCTGTGACTATCGATACGGAATGCGCCTTTCCAGTATTGTGTGTAAGAATTCCATTTCTTAATATTTCGTCATTTGTAGATTTTATTATATTAATTTTTATCATGTACAGTTAATTTAGTCGTTAGCTGTTGTAAATAACATGAAAAAATAAACTACTTCGAAGTGTGCGGTGTCAGTAATTGGTCTTGTGGCTATTAAATAATATTACTAACAGTATAACACTGAATTGTTGTTATTAGTATTACTATTGAGTAAGAATGAATCAATAATACGCAGTTAGGTTTAATTTAAATTGGTTATTATTAAATTTTAAATGAAATTCCATAAGTTTAAACCCATTCTCTTTCTTTTCAAAATTTCATGTAATTTTTATACTTTTTTACTGACGGGTAATTCCGCCACCTTGCAGCACCTACCAATCGGCCTGTTCTGTTAACAATGACTAAGCGTGGAAGTCGAAAGTCGAAACAGCGCATTGCAGCGGCGGATCGTACCGCTTGGTTTGTCGTATTCATCCAGGAAGACAATGTTTTTAACTCTTTGATGAAGTCATCAACCCTAACATCTTCACGATAAATGATGTCTTCATCTTTGGAATTGAACAGTTGGCAAACAACTTCCAGCCGCAAAGTTAAGAACAGCGTGTTATGAAATGCTACAGAGGGCCGTGGACATGTACTGATTCATTGGAGGGACTCAAGCCACAGAAAGATAATATGCTATATAGCTTATATTTTGTGCTTTTGAGTATTTTTACACAAAATTAACAGTAATTGATAGGCCCCATCTATGCGCATATTTGATCTCCAAATAATTAAAAGAATTTCTATTCACATTTTATGACTACCCTACGTCTAATAACTGAGATTTTATTTAGTTTTCATCTGGTAAAACAGAAATTATTACCCGTTATTCTTTCCGCCCACATTCTGAAGATGGGAAATATAAAACAGTGGCAAAACAAAATTGTCCCTAGACTGGAACCCATACCACATTCAAAGATTTTTTGGGAATGAGTAATGATTCTTTTACATGTGTCCTGAGCGGCAAATGATAATTCCGTCTGGAAGTGTCTTAATCTTTAAGAATTAATGGCTTTTCTACAGGACTACGCAGACACGAGAAACTTAATTTCCTGCTCAGAACGTCTGCTCTGAGCTTCTATTGCCACAAAAATTTCTCAGATTATTTTAAAAAAATAAGCGTAATATAAGCCTGGTATATAAAGGGATTTTACAAGAAATTTGGGCACTTAAACTAATAAGAAATTTTTTAAAAAAAATAAGCGTAATATAAGCTTGGTATATGAAGGGAGTTTACAAGAAATTTTGGGCACTTAAACTAATAAGAAATTTCGACCTTAAAGGTTCAGAAATTACTAAAGAAGGATTACACTTTTAAAAATTGCATACAAGGATTAAATGATACCTGTAATAACTTTAATTTAAAACCATTAATATGAAGTTCTTTCCCAAATGTGTCGAAAATAATCAACAGCATTAAGTATAGATTATGTCAGAACTGCACATATTAAATACACATTTACAACAACGTGCTGCTTATAGACGTACGTTGTTTCGAATGTCCTTTCGTTGTAATTTTTTTTTTTTAGCGATTGCAAGTGCTGGATAAAATTCTCACCCTTTCGGTCTTCGAATGTAAGTTTTCGAATGGTTTACTGCAGTAATGGCTTGGGCGAGCCTGCCCTTGTTCATGTCCATACACGTTGATGCTAGCGCATTCATTCATCTCCACTTCTCTTTAGCGTGCTATTATGGAATCGTCGCTTGGTGACGAAATCAGCTCAGCTGTGAATCCCATATTTCAATAGGTGAAGTTTGTTCTTTTAATTCTAATTTCCCCTACCTCCACTACTACACGGCTACTGACTTCTTGGAACCGCTGATAAATTTTCGATCGTCACTATATCAATTTATCAATTCCACTTTTAATACAGCAGATGGTAGCCCTGAATTATTTCTGAGTTATTCCAATTTATTCTTAACTACCTGCTGCTAAATCAGACCTTGGGTTTTAACCTAGTTATGTTGTCCCGTTGGGATTATTTGATGAAATCTGTTTCTCCTGTCTGGAAACTAATTATAGAAGCTACATGTGGCCTCATCTACGATTTACGTTGGCTTTAAAAGTGGATATCTACTACTGCATTTTACTGAAGGTCTCGTTAATCTGAATTCAAAATGTGCAAATATTTTCAGAGAGTAATTGATTTTGAAGATGGCTGTTTATAGGCTGTTGCGCCGTACAGCCTGGTAGAGTTTTCCGACGTTTCAGAGTTGCTTGCTGCCTTCACGACCTTTACACTAATGATGGAACAGCAAGCATCTCTGAAACGTCGGAAAAATCTTCCAAACTACATGGTGAAACTTGACAGTAATTTTCATACTCGCCGCCTTGAAAATCTGTATTTTTGTCGTGGTGGTTGTGCAAAAATTTTGGACGTGTTCTTTTTCTGCGTGATCTGACGAATTTCTTTCCGCCTGCATCGATTCCCTATCGCTGTTGCCTTGCCTAGCAAGATTTGTTATCTGTTCCATCCGTACTTTACTTGCACCTACATAATTCTGTGGTGAAAAAAACCCTGAGCTTGAATCCGAGTCCTCAAGGGCTCTCCCCCCAACCAATAATACTCGACTGTCCTTCATTGATCCCTAATTAACGCCTTTCCACTCCAGTATCTGGGTTAGTGACTCCGCGTATTCTTGCAGTTTCGGTTGAATATCCAAAACTTCGATTCATAATTTTAGAAAGATCGAATTCACAAGTCATGTGCAACAATATGTTACAAAGCTAGGGCATTATTACTTGAGGTTCATAACAAAAGAGACACTTTTCAAAAACAACAATAATTAACACGCTGTAAGACTTGAGGTTCTCACAGCGGAGAGTATGAAGATATCCGTCTTCTGGGTTGTTGCGCTGTGTAGTCTGGTCGATGTTAACCAACGTTTCAGAGGTCATACTGCCTCCGTCATCAGGGCGATAAGTATGAAGATTTCTGTCTTCTGGGTTGTTGCGCTGTGTAGTCTGGTCGATGTTAACCAACGTTTCAGAGGTCATACTGCCTCCGTCATCAGGGCGATAAGTATGAAGATTTCTGTCTTCTGGGTTGTTGCGCTGTGTAGTCTGGTCGATGTTAACCAACGTTTCAGAGGTCATACTGCCTCCGTCATCAGGGCGATAAGTATGAAGATTTCTGTCTTCTGGGTTGTTGCGCTGTGTAGTCTGGTCGATGTTAACCAACGTTTCAGAGGTCATACTGCCTCCGTCATCAGGGCGATAAGTATGAAGATTTCTGTCTTCTGGGTTGTTGCGCTGTGTAGTCTGGTCGATGTTAACCAACGTTTCAGAGGTCATACTGCCTCCGTCATCAGGGCGATAAGTATGAAGATTTCTGTCTTCTGGGTTGTTGCGCTGTGTAGTCTGGTCGATGTTAACCAACGTTTCAGAGGTCATACTGCCTCCGTCATCAGGGCGATAAGTATGAAGATTTCTGTCTTCTGGGTTGTTGCGCTGTGTAGTCTGGTCGATGTTAACCAACGTTTCAGAGGTCATACTGCCTCCGTCATCAGGGCGATAAGTATGAAGATTTCTGTCTTCTGGGTTGTTGCGCTGTGTAGTCTGGTCGATGTTAACCAACGTTTCAGAGGTCATACTGCCTCCGTCATCAGGGCGATAAGTATGAAGATTTCTGTCTTCTGGGTTGTTGCGCTGTGTAGTCTGGTCGATGTTAACCAACGTTTCAGAGGTCATACTGCCTCCGTCATCAGGGCGATAAGTATGAAGATTTCTGTCTTCTGGGTTGTTGCGCTGTGTAGTCTGGTCGATGTTAACCAACGTTTCAGAGGTCATACTGCCTCCGTCATCAGGGCGATAAGTATGAAGATTTCTGTCTTCTGGGTTGTTGCGCTGTGTAGTCTGGTCGATGTTAACCAACGTTTCAGAGGTCATACTGCCTCCGTCATCAGGGCGATAAGTATGAAGATTTCTGTCTTCTGGGTTGTTGCGCTGTGTAGTCTGGTCGATGTTAACCAACGTTTCAGAGGTCATACTGCCTCCGTCATCAGGGCGATAAGTATGAAGATTTCTGTCTTCTGGGTTGTTGCGCTGTGTAGTCTGGTCGATGTTAACCAACGTTTCAGAGGTCATACTGCCTCCGTCATCAGGGCGATAAGTATGAAGATTTCTGTCTTCTGGGTTGTTGCGCTGTGTAGTCTGGTCGATGTTAACCAACGTTTCAGAGGTCATACTGCCTCCGTCATCAGGGCGATAAGTATGAAGATTTCTGTCTTCTGGGTTGTTGCGCTGTGTAGTCTGGTCGATGTTAACCAACGTTTCAGAGGTCATACTGCCTCCGTCATCAGGGCGATAAGTATGAAGATTTCTGTCTTCTGGGTTGTTGCGCTGTGTAGTCTGGTCGATGTTAACCAACGTTTCAGAGGTCATACTGCCTCCGTCATCAGGGCGATAAGTATGAAGATTTCTGTCTTCTGGGTTGTTGCGCTGTGTAGTCTGGTCGATGTTAACCAACGTTTCAGAGGTCATACTGCCTCCGTCATCAGGGCGATAAGTATGAAGATTTCTGTCTTCTGGGTTGTTGCGCTGTGTAGTCTGGTCGATGTTAACCAACGTTTCAGAGGTCATACTGCCTCCGTCATCAGGGCGATAAGTATGAAGATTTCTGTCTTCTGGGTTGTTGCGCTGTGTAGTCTGGTCGATGTTAACCAACGTTTCAGAGGTCATACTGCCTCCGTCATCAGGGCGATAAGTATGAAGATTTCTGTCTTCTGGGTTGTTGCGCTGTGTAGTCTGGTCGATGTTAACCAACGTTTCAGAGGTCATACTGCCTCCGTCATCAGGGCGATAAGTATGAAGATTTCTGTCTTCTGGGTTGTTGCGCTGTGTAGTCTGGTCGATGTTAACCAACGTTTCAGAGGTCATACTGCCTCCATCATCAGGGCGATGAATATACACAGCGCAACAACCCAGAAGACGGATATCTTCATACTCACCGCTGTGAGAGCCTCAAGTCTTACAATAAAATATTTAGTCATAATAACAGGTTAATAGGCACATTGCTCATTATACTGTTATGGCTTTACTTCTGTACGTAAATTTGTCGAATACACGTAAGGAATTTAAATTATTGACAATGTACACAGAAATCCGCTAGTCTATTTTACAGTCTTTCACATTTTATAGAAATAACTTGCTTTATAGAATATAATTTCCTGCGTGTTGCGTCACACGGGAAGCTACCTTGAAATTAAAATATTTCCTACTCTCGCAGTTACGTTTGCGCGACTTCAGTCTGAGCCTCGAGTGATTTAAGGTTTTATACACACAGTTCTCTAACGCGTATTTTGAAGGGACAGACAGGAATTCATATCCTCGTTAAAATAAAAAATTCCATTGCCACCTCAAAGATCCTTCAGGGATTTATAAGCAAAAAATGACACAAATACTCCGAAAATACTCCAGTCCTTAGTGGAGAGTGTATTCTCCTACCACCACCAGGAAAGGTACACATAACTCGTTTTTGACGTAATTAATAACTTCAAAATCGATTTCTATAAGATTTACATTAATATTATCCTCATATCTAAGGATTGGTTTGTGTTTCTCAACTGGTACCATTCTTACAATTTACCCAAAAGTATTTCGCGCGCATAAGTTGTTTTCTTAATGCGTGATACGTGTCCCAGCTTCTCTTTCTTCATGATCTCATCACTCTGATGTAATTAGATTATTGTAACGCCAGTATGTTGCAATATTTTGAATTCTACTCCGTTCGTACGTTTAACAACAGCTAACAGTGTGAAGTTTACAGTTAGATGTTCAGCCTTGATTTATCGTCTTATTAGCCTGTAATGCTACTTGTTTGATAAACACATACCGCCTCAAAATTAGTTTCCTACATGCTGCTTAATTTCAAAATAAAATTTTTAATTCTAATGTTTCATTTTCTTACAGCTGCGATTTTTACCTCGGTGTTAACCAGTTATTATCTTCTTCTTCTTCTTCTGCGAACTGTAATCTATATTACAAAAATTCAGTGACGTTAATTATGAAGTAAGAAGAAGAACAAGATTATACCTTTATGGTGTGAAGAATAACGTGAAAATATATGACCTTGAGAATTTTAAAGATCTGTATCTCGCAAACCATTGTTCTGATATTTTCGTGACCTTGCCTTGACCTTGGCCTAACACTGTAATAAACGTAACATGAGAATAACCACTCTGATAACTACAGTCAGGATGATGTGAGGGCGACAAGAAGTGGACAAATTATAATTTCGAAATTTCAGCGGCACGTTTATCACAACCTAACCTAATCCAACACATACTGATCTGACCTAACCTAACCTAAAATAACCTAAACTAACCTAACCTAACCCAACCTAATCTGACTCAACCTAAGCTAACTTAACCTAACCCACTCTAACCTAACCAAACCTAAACAAACCGAACCCCTTCTCAAATAGCCCCATCGACTGGAATGAAATTGCCCTAACTTATGAATGAAGTTTATCTATAAGTGGCTTCAAACTAACATGATTATGGTCTCACTTTAATAAAGTTAGGTAGATATAAGTCTGAGAAATATTGATCTTGAATTAGGCTTCGAATATTTTAAGGCCTATATTCCTCAAAAACTTGGTCTTATCTTCTTATGATTTTGAGGTGACGTTGACCTATCCATGACCTCAAACTGACAAGATTATAGTCATTTAGGTTCCTACAGATCGGCAGATATATGCGTTTGAAAAAATTACTTTCGAATGACCTTGAACATTTTAAAGACCTCTCTCTTGAAAGCCCCGGGACTTATATTGTCGTGACTATGACGTGGCGATGATCTGTACCTGACCTCAAAACTAACATGTGTATTGACACTCAGATCCCTACACATCGGCAGAATTATGCGCTTGAAAAAAAATGACCTTCGAATGACCTTGATAACTTTAAAAGCCTTTTTTCGGAAAACCCACGGACTGATATTGTAATGACCATGACATAACGGTGACCTGTGCGTGACCTAATACGGACATAATTATGGTCACTCAGTTTCCTGTAGGTCGCCAGAATAATGCGTTTAAGAAAATGACTTTCGAAATACCTTGAAAATTATAAAGGCCTCTATTCTTAATACCTCGGTACTTATATTGTCGTGACTATGACATGACGATGACCTGTCCGTTACATCAAGCTAACATGAGTATTGACATTCAGATCCCTACAGATCCGCAGGAAAATACGTTTGAAAAAAATTATTTTCATAATACCTTGAAAATTTTAAAGGCCTCTACTCGGAAGACCCCAGTACTTTTATTGTCGTGTTCAGGGCTGTGGAGTCGGTACCAAAATCTCCGACTCCTCCATAAAATCTCAATATGTATTAATAAGTGTCAACCTGCTGAAATGGCAAATGACACCATAAGATATTTCATCACCACCACGTGAAAGATCAGCCTACTTTTAGGCTTATAAGCTACATTTAAATATACGTCTAATGGTTATTGCAGAAATCGGTTGATTTGTAGACAGTTTGTATTCTTAAAGTACCGGAGTCAAAGTTTCAAACCATTATTCCCACACCATGTGGCTCAACGCGTCGTTGAATCTCCATAAGCATGATACCGCCGGCGGCTCACACGGTATATAAATTGTTCTTAAGATTTTATATCGAGGTCGAAGTCGGAGTCGGTACATTTTTACCGACTCCGACTCCACCTAAAATTGCTTCTGACTCCGACTCCACAGCCCTGGTATTAAAATACAAACCATACAATTTGAAGGCGATGCGTGATGTTCTTTTGAGGAGTAGCAACGTTTAGACTCGTAGGTAGGTACCTACATTTTGGAGAAATGGCTTCAGTCCAGGAGATAGAAACAATATATTTCTCCGAAACATTGATGCCTGTCTACGATTTGCATGGCATCACAACCCACCGCCATCTTCACCGTCGTCAGTACCTGAAATCCCACATGCACTGCGTGATAACACATACATACCTAACTCCTAGGTCTTTAGTGTCTGTGGTTAAGAACATCGAAAGACATCTACGTAATACTTATCTGTTACACCACAGGGCAGCAGGCTTGCTGGGTACCGCAGTTTGGTCAAGAAATCCAGAGCAATGACTCATCGTTATTCTGACCGGAAGCTGTAACTCTTATGTAGAAATGCGGCCGAACGGAAAGGAAAGCAGCTCCCACGCGGCTAGCAGCATAGTTCGGATTCTGCGCGGCAAACACTCCTCTTGCGGGTGATTTACGAAAGAATGCACAGTGTAGTGACCTCTGTAGACAGGGCGATTAAAATACGATCATGTTGCTGGCATAACTGGTCTACTGTTCTTATTAAATTCTCAATTTATCGCCGATGGTTAATATTGAAAGATTATGTAACTTAAAACGGACACCTGTCACATTATATTATTATTATTATTCATTGGCTCCCTGCTGTTGGCAAACACTTTAATAAATGTATTGAACTGAATTATTAACCTGGCTGAATGACATTACATTAAGTTCAAACTTATTTCCTTACTTTTACTATTATCTAGCTTGGTTATTTGTTTTTAGTATAATTCTTGTTATTATTTTGTTCCTTGAATTTCATTAGCGTTTTGCATTTATACAAGTGTTTACCTAGATGGATTATTTGCTTTAATTTATATTTCTTCATTTATTTCTCTTTTTGTATCATATTATTTCTTACTTTGTGTTTGCCTGTTATTGGATTCTCGCTTTTGGCAAACACTTAAATAAATGAATTGAATTGAATTATTATTATGAAGCCCCAAGGGAAGATACCTTCTGATAGACCTGTGTAGAAGAGTATTAAAATGTATATTGAAGATATAAATGTAGAAAAAGGGGTCTTGATTGGATTCATGTGGCTCAACATAGGAACCAGTGGCGGGCTCTTGTGAAAACTATAATGGGCATGCGAATTCCATAAAAAGCTGAAATCGTTTGACTAGTTGAGAAACTACCAGTTTCTCCAAATGCATTCTGCTTCAAGAACTTATTATTTTTATTAGTCTGCTAGTATTATTTGCCATCACCATAATTATCATTTACATTTATGTTTTATATCAGCAGGGACATTCATTTTATCTTACTTGTATTTCTGTAATGAAACTACTTGCTTCCCGGAATGGGTGTACTTTCGATCCAGCTGTTGTCCATTTTATTTATAAAATAATGTGAATGCCGACAAACGTTATGAGCGAATTAATTTCCATTCGTTTAATGCCACTCATAAGAAGTATTTGCCCGTTTTTTTAATTACTAAATATAAAATTCTGTCCTAAATGAACACATTTCGAACTCCAGACTCCTACAGTGCTCCCTAAAATCATGCTTCGTGAAAAGTATATAAAATTCTGTCAAGTTCCAGACTCATACCAAAGCTATTATATCACTAATAACGTCATACGCTGGCCAGCACGTTATGTCTCTGGATAAATGAAGGATGCCTGTTGCTGGATGTCGAAAGAAACTGCAATACCTGCGTGGCGGGAATTCCTCGACGTCAGAGTTTAGCAGCCCTTCCATCCTCACACCACGCCAAAATCCTTTCTTACATGGTTCGGACTTCAGGAACATACGTGGCACTCCTATCGGACTTAAGGGGAAAAAAGAAGTTTACAAGAACAGTCGACATAACTTTGCTGATTAACATATCTTGTTTGTCGTACGTCCACTTGTTTCAGATACAAATCCATCCTTGCAAGCTGATCACATTGCTTACATGTTTTTACCATGAGTCAAGTTTCCTCGAAAATGGTTCACGATCTCCAGTGTCTTTCAACTAATAGCAAGCGTTCAATGAACAAGGAAATTTCATTATTAACTATATACGAGGCTGGTCTACAAAGTAAGTTTCCCTGGGGCCGTTTACAGAAACAAAACACAATTTCATGGGAATATTTATTGCAACAGATACAGCAAGTGTCCAGCTATTTTTCAACATATTCGCCACCGGAATTGAGACATTTGTCATACCGTGGGACCAACTTTTGAATACCTGGGTCGTAGAAGTCTGCCGCCTGGGATTGGAACCACTGTGTGACAACCATCTCCGCCTCTCTGTCATTCTCAAAACGCTGACGCTGACCGGACAGGAATTTCTTGAGGGGTAGGAAAAGATGGAAATCACTGGGAACGAGGTCCGGGCTGTAGGGTGAATGATCAAACACCTCCCAGCTGAACTCCTGCAGGAGACTTGCTGTCCGTCGAGCCGTGTGCGGCCGAGCGTTATCACTGACCGCACTTCACAGTCGGCGGGAGCTGGAATAAGAACCGCCATCTTCAACAGCTGCAACGATGCTACTGGGAGAACGCGGGAAAACCCTACATTGTTGATCTTTAAGTAACGTAAATTAAGCCTGATATACCAAAAGTTAAAAGTTAAAGTTAAAGGTATAGTACGCTTACGTCACGGGATTGAATCCCGGTCAACTCTAATGGTTTTTGTTCATGCAGCCGCCATATACAAAGAATAAATCACATTTTTTTGTATTTTCCGAAAATCTATTATTATACGTCATTGTATGGACCTATTGCACCCCACAAATTTTGTCGCCTACCATGTTGGAAACTTAAAAGTGCGATTTTATCTATGCTACTAATAGCATAATGTCCATGTCAAATTTTATCGAATTCCGTCGAACGGTTCTCAGCGAAGGTGTGATGTTCTTCTGGGTCGCAAAGCCGTATGGACTTTTAGGTAGATACAGACGTTTCGAATAAACATACTGTCAATAAAAACGTGTTTTTTTTAAGTAGGCATATTATTTTAGATTCGCTCATCATTCTTGCCGGGCAATTTTCTAGTTTGTTTATATGGGCACAATAGTTGTCATGAAGTATAACCACTTTTTAACAGGAAATGCAGTTAGAATTTCACTTGGCCTGGGAATAATTTCATTATGTTCCTCGCGGTTTCCCTGACGTTCACGCATATGCACATTCGTTTCTTTCATTGGTCGCGCTCCTATCTTAAGTTGCTCTATACACGTATATAATGATAACTTTAAATTAGGTCTACGTCTTTTTACAATAGTTTCCAAATTTGCCCCTGGACATAAAAATAACAACTCAGTTCAATTAAATATTTAAATTTGTCCCATCAGGGACCCACATCAGAGGGTACGGGAAGGTACCCGAGCTACCCGGTGCCTGGGGGTATAGCTGGGCCACCCTACCTCCGTGGGGTATAAATACGGAGGTCTGGTCCTCCAGGTTGGGGGTTGGGCGTGGGGCTGACAACCCAACCCTGTAAAAAGCAACTTGTTACGAAATCAGATGAAGCAACTGGCGGATGGACTCATTCACGGCGGACTGGCAAACAGATTGTCTGTGAATGAGGAAGAATGGAAGAAGCTTTTGATGAAGTCCAGGGCACACACAGGGCTGTAGAGCCAATGATGATGATGATGATGATGATTTAAATTTGTGCCTGTAAACTAATTATAGTCTGTTTTACTATTGCATTTTGTTATAAACAATTTGCGACTTTTTTCATTTTCAGTTCTGTACTTGAATTTTCGCAAGAATATATTCGGAGGTGTGTCAAGAATACGCCACAACTCTTAATTAGTTTCTAGAAGATAAAAGTTCTTGTGATATTACACTTGTTCAAGAAAACAGATATTCGTATGACAGAAATAATTTTCTTCGAAACTAATTCTTGGTGATATTGTAAGATACCAGGGCATGTGGGATAAAATATTCCTATTTCTACCTGCCTTCACTTGACTTACATCACATCATTCAATAGCCCTTACCTTTCATTTCCTGTGCGGGTAAACTAAGGACACAAACAGAAATAAATCAACGACTTTTATAAACTAAAACATGTCATAAAAAATTAAGGTCTAAACAAGACAAGAAATTGGCTTTTGGTTGTAATAAAGCAAATGTTAAGTATTTAAATTCTAATGGGTTTTGACGACGGTAGTTTACAATTAAAATTATTCGTTGTCAGGACTTTTTCCATCGTCTGAAGACGGAGACAGAACCAGCCTCCGAAACGCCGTGGTTTTAAAGAACAGACGAAGGAAAAAGTCCTGACAACGAATAATTTTAAATGTTAAGTGTTATCATCACCGTGCAGTGCGAGAAACATGGTAATGAATGTTCCGGTTCAATAAAAGACGGGAAATTTTTTGACTACCTGAGCTACTGTAAGATTCTCTGCTTCATGAAGTGAGTAGTAACATTGCGATGTGAAACAGACGGATATCCAGGTCTCGACGTGCATTTTCACAGCTGGAACGTTGAACTAATTATCTTATCTCGAAAGGGAAACGGAAGTGAAAAACAGCTGAGGGAAGCGATGAGCAGAAAGACCTTGGCCTTCAGAGACCCTGCAAAATAAACTACAAACGCACAAGCCAATCTACAAATAGTGATTTAGCGATTGTAATACAGATGTTTTAAGTCGTTCCTCTTTGCCGTTTGGTTCGCGTCTTCTTTATTATACAAATTCTCAAATCAATTGAAGAAGACAGCGTAACTTTGTAAAATTAAAACCCATTACTATTTTATTATTTATTTATTCATTTATTTATTTATGGTTTATTTAACGACGCCATCACTAGCCCAGATTATATAGTATAGGATGATGGAATGATAAAAAAAATAATTAATTCTAAAAGATACGAAGGAATCCGTCGAGACCTGTTATATGGTAATATCCGGGCATTTAACTGGGAAGACCAGAAAAAACAGAAAATACTTTAGTCAGGATAGCCAATCTCCAGGCCCACATTTGAACCTGAGGCTTCCAGAACACGATACACAATTTCCAATAACTTGGCCGCTAATAACGGTAAAAACAATTTTGTTTTCAAAATGCATTCTTCGCGATTAGCGTTAAGTAATTGCATTTAGCGTCATTGCTCCGCTGGTTAAAATCAACTCTTGCAAAAGATAGCCATCTTAGGACGTTTATTCCTTACAGACTACAGCAGTTTCATACATCTAACAAATGTCGAGAAACTCACTTGTATAATATTAATTTGATACTGTGTTATTAAAAACGGTGTCGAAACATCTGTTATCATCCTGCCATCTAATAAAAATATCAGCTCAACTTACAGCGCATTACATAGGCCTATAGGATATCTAGAATCAACACTTTTTTCGTGTAAAATGAAGAGTGGGATACTGGGATACTGGGAACGACCCGTTCTTCAAGCGCCTGAGCATTGCGGGTCCCAACTTTTCGTTGGCTTCATCTATAGACATTCGGTAGGACTCCTTGGACGAGAAAATAAAGACATCTTCTTTATTATGAAAACCCCTACGAAAGGGTGTCTTCCTGTTGAAACAACTGTAGGGCTGATACAAAACCTAATGCCTATTTCAAGTGAAAGACGTGTAATATTTACAGACAAGTACAGTACGTGTTATCTCATGAACATATAAGGCGTCGTTGTATATTTGCATTGGTAATAAGAAGTATAGTTCGTACGTCACTGAGATATGCTCGAGACGAGCCCTTCAAATTTACGTGCATCTTAGGATTTCCCAAACACTCGGGAGGAAGCATTAACATTTAGAGTAGGGCAAAGGTAGGAAATATAGGGAACTGAGTAACATGAACTAATGCAAATTCAAATGCTGACAACGCAGATAAAAATCTTAATTCACAAAACAAAATATTTGGCAACATTTTAACTCAGTTCGAGCCAAATTTAATATATTCAGAGGGTACAATTTTGTAAAGTAATCATATGTTAATGTGGGTGTAATTATCTCTAGTTGTTACATGATAGTTTAGGATTTAAGGGAAAATCTACTTAACTCCAAGGTTTTAGTTTTTGAAAAATTTAGAAAAACCTTTGAGCATCTGAACCAATGAAAACTACTTTACATTTTTATTTTTATCAACCAATTCGCATGTGTTGTAATATATTAATATAGTTAAAAATATGTTAAGTATTTTACTTTTACAGAAATAAATTAAATGGCATATAATGTTTTATTTGAAAAAAAACACAGCTGTAAACTACATGCAGAAAAACACATATATTTCACCACTCATTTATTCTGGAATATTGTGTTTTGTTTTTTGCCGGAATAATATTACACCATTAAGCGTGAAAGTGAACCTAGATGACGGCAACACTAATTATAAATTGCCCATTTTGAATAATGTAGTTTTCAGCA
>NW_019060405.1:80502-97977 GCF_000696155.1 Zootermopsis nevadensis
GACTGATATATAAGATCTAACAAGGTCTCGTAAAGCGCGTGTTGGAAGGAAAGAAAGAGGAAAAGGTAAAACAGGAAGAGAAGTTTATCTAAAAAGGAGACGAGATAAGCCAATGTAATCTGTTTGTAATGAGACGTCTGAGCATCCTGTCCATGAAGAATGAAGTGAGTTATCGGTTTATTAAGACTGGTGGTTTAAAGCCTGAAGGTGTGTGTTTAAATGTTATTATCGTTGAATCGTCACACTATCCTAGTAGGGGCCTTCATCATACTGTGACAGTGTGCGTGGCACGTTGACAAAAGTACAGTTTCCCATTAAATATTTTATTACTGACAAATTAAATTCAATATAAATTTATGCACATGTAGAATACTTATTCCTAGTTAAGTAACTGTTAGCCTACTTTATGCAATAAAATGATCATATTAACAGTTTTAATGTGTGTACTATATTTTTATGGTTTTCCTTAGTACCGCCAAATTACACAAGTTTCCCCTACGTGTATGTGAGTATGG
Organism: Zootermopsis nevadensis; assembly: GCF_000696155.1. The sequence goes on from NW_019060405.1 coordinate 81,018, forward strand.
GGTCCGCAGTGGCAGCGCGGTCTGAGGCGTGGGCCTTGTGCCGCTCGGTCGCTGGGACCGTGGGTTCGAATCCCACTCAAGGCATGGATGTTTTTCTGTGTTGTGCTGTCCTGTGTACAGGTAGAGGCCTTGCGACGGGCCGATCCCTCGTCCAAGGAGTCCTACCAAAATGTCTATAGATGAAGCCAACGAAAAGTTGGGACCCGCAATGCTCAGACACTTGAAGAACGGGTCGTTTCCAGTATCCCAGTATTAATTAAAAGTTACTTACTTGATTAACTAGTTAGTTGTGAAATTGAGTTACCAAATACACGAATTTACTACCAGAACATTTAATAAACTGTAAGGATGATACTATGCATGCATTAATTTCGTTTTTTCGATAATTTATTCAGCAAACAGTCAACGTACCAAAGCCACTTTTAATTTAAAAGTGTCAGTCAGTTTGAACCCCTATATTCCCACCTGATGAACACAATGCTGTACCTCCTATATCCAAATACTCCTACAATGTGTGCCGATTAATTAAGTATGAAAAGATTACGTAAGAACTTTGATTGAAAGCTACAAAATTTATTAATGTCTTGTTTTGGAGAAGAAATAATGACAGAAATATGGACGGAGAGGTAGAAAGTAAGTAAGAAAAATTAAAGAAAGAAATTAGAAATAAAAAGATAATAAATTAGCAATCAAATAAATAACACGTAGAGTGAGAGAGAGAGAGCGACAGACAAAATTCCGCAGTCTCTTCCCTCAAATGATTCACACTTCTGGACCAACATGCTATAAGCATGAACATTCAAGGTCAAGGTCCAGTCTGGCTACCTAATTGCTATCTCATGATTCACTTCCCACAGTTAATACGTGATTCATTGTTAGCCCTGTGGACACATCAGACATTGATGAACAATTTTCGTCTTGGTGATCAATTTCTTGCTACCACCGACGTTATGCTACTTTGCGTGTGTCCATCTGTTTGTCCGCATCTGAACACCAAAGGCTCAACTGTCTAACTTATTATTACTCTCACTTTGCATCAAACTTTAATTAAACTGTATCGATTTTCTTAATGACTTGTCACATTACAAAAATTGGTACATGAAAATACTGCAGAAAAGAATGTCAAAGTTAAATTTAATCTTCGTACACTTACATTGTATCATGAAATACGTCGAGAAGTAAAAAAAAATAATCCAGTCTGACCACTTTTTATTGCAAGACCACGATGCCAGATGACGAAACCGACTAAGTATGGTAGATGAGACGTACAGTCGTACAAAACCTCCGTACACAGTGATTATTTAAACCATTCTAACAGTTTAATGTAGCAGATTTGTTCTTATGAGAACAGTTGAACTTCACTCCTGTCAAGACAAATAACATGTATGGGGACATGACAAAGCTGCGTCCCCCTTCACCCATTGTCTTCACTGCTCTGGCTTTCCTTCTCGCACACACTTCACCTCTCAGGCAAAATAGCGAATGTCCTGGTCCTTCTCAATTCCAACAGGTAATCTTGAGATAGAGTCTAAAAGCAGCGTGACCGCTGCCTTACAAATCCTTTCCAATTCATCAATTGTAATCATCCGACCAGTCTTCAATTAATGTCATGTAAGGGAAGCAATTCACATGGCGTTGTTTAACTGACCTGCATTGAGGATGAACCTTTTCAGAAATGCCAAGTTCACAGTTGTCTTTGAAAACACACACGACATCAACATGTTGAAAATAAAGAAGAAATTAAAGAAAAATACATGTAATGATGGAAAGAATAAAGTAAAAAAAAAAGAAAAGAAAATATCTGCCGATAATTAAAATCTGTTAATTGTCACTGTCACTGTCCTGGGGTCTCGGGTTCGATTCCCGGCGGTGCCCGAATTTATAACTTGTGTTGGGCAAGGCCGTGGTCTAGGCACCACGGAGTTTTCCTCCGTGGCATCCCAACAATTACTCCATTCACACACAGAAGAAGGCAATGGCAAACCACTTCTGGATCATCTGCCAAGAACGTATATGAACAGGTCCCAGTCCGAGAAAAGGATGGAAGGATCCTGTTCATATGGACCTGTCGTCAGACAGAATACTAAATAAATAAAAAATAATAAATAATTTTCACTGTATCAACTGCGAATAGAATTTCAGTACCCCCGGGTGATACTGACCCACGTATCTGTCACGTGAGCAATGACGTAACTGTGACTGTGACCTTGACTGTGCTGGAGTTCAAACGTCTGCCAGAGAAAGTTTACCTCCACAAACCAGTGCATGACGATGTCTACCCAACCTTGCGATATGCATGGGACGGCCCGCGTTCCACGCTCGGCCCGCAGGCGAGCTATAACGTCACAACCGCTTCTTTCACGTCAGTTACAATTCATCATTTACAATCATCCTACCATTTGACACTTCGTATCCAAGCCTGTGGCACCAGTGAATTAAATTTTCCTTTTTATCTCTCCTCCTTCCATATTCTGTTCTTCCATTTCCACATATTTTTCACTTATTTCTCTCCATACATTCCTTGTTCTCTTTTCTTCGTTTTTACAAATATCCCCCATACCCAGACTTTCTAGTTTACGTTTTATTTTATTCAGCAGCTCGTTTCCTTTCTCAAAACTTTGTTGTTTTAATGCATCCCACAAAAGACTCGTCTCATCCATTACCCTCAATCTTTGTCAATAAACGCGACAGAGAGAGGCGGACACGGAGTGTGCATCAGCATACGGCAACCTTCGTTTACGTTACAGTGCATAAAAACGCCTAAAATCCTTCAAAAATTTCACGACTAGTATCTGTTCATCAATTGAAATCATGTCTCAATCTCTTTCGATGCTATATAACCTATATACTTGAAACGGAATCGTTAAATAACATAATAATCAGCAGTCAGGCTATTGTCCGTTTAGTACGAGGTCTGACACAAAAATAACGAGACTAATGCTGTAACTCATTTTACAAAATAATTGCATAATTACAAAAATTAACTGTCATCGCCCTCGAAATAGTTAGCCTAGAAGTTGGCACACAACTGCATACGATACTACTACTGTTCAAAACAGTTTCTGTAAGGCTGTTCAGAAACTCCGTCGTTTTCGCCTTCAACGCTCGTATTTTTCCTCGGTACCGAGATGTAGGGGGTCGGAAAACCCCGTCCCGTTACGACACGCTTTGAATTAATCAGCAGCTGAAGTAACTTGAACATCACGAAGTGGGCAGCTTCACGCAGCGGTAAGGCGTTTACTCGAGACAAAGCTACATCCAATCTCAGCTGTTCTCCCTTCCCTGACTCAGTCTCTCCAGAACAAAGCCGAGATAGCACATTAAATAGGCTACGACCGCCTTGTTCCACGTCCTTACACATTATTAACCCTTTAAAACATAATGGTAACTATATGTACCACCTAATGATGTATCTAAATTTTGCTGACACGGTGTATGTAATGATTTCGTGTGATTCTCAGAATAAACAGCCATTACTTTTTTAAACAGTATTAAACAAATGATCTTTCTTTAAAGTAGGAACAACTTTAAAATATTTTACGAGCTTCTGCTTCAAAGGATTAACTATCATTTCCCCATATAATTTGATACTGTATAATATCTTCAGTTGAGACAGAGTCGTTCAACAACCTAACATAAACAAGATTTGTGCTTTGAAGAAGGAAGCCATATGATAAAAAAACAAATCATTGATAACCGCTTGGCATCACAATCCAGATAACTATCATTCAATCCATAATTCTTCGTCTCAGCGTGAGGATGTGCGTTTAGCTTTGGTATCTCGGAGTAACGAGGTTTTGGTGAAACGACAGATCTGCCGCCTACAAGTCAGCCCCTGCCAGTATGTGAACCTCGACCGTCCACTCACTAGCCAGACACATTACTGATTGCGCTATTATAGCTCGTTGCGTAATTAAAAAACCCTAAGTTGTGTGGATAGTAAACATCGTTCACGAAATGTACCCAGGTCTTGGGACTGGCTCTCTAAACTAATGCTTGCCTCAAACAGTTAAGGCTTCGATAAACAGATAAAAGTATAATAATCAAACTCCTTCACCGAAGATGATTGTCTTCTGGGGTGTAGCGCCGTGTAGTCTAGTAGAAAGTTATCGAAGTTTTAGAGGTACTTACTAGTCCATCATGAGGGTGATAAAACATCGGTCGATTTCTACTAAACCATACGATGCAACATCTTAAAAGGCTTACTAAGTGCCGTGAAAACCTAACATTTCTCAAACTCCTTTTCAAACACAAAGCTTATTTAAATGGCATTTAAAAAAACAGTTCCTACCTTACAGAAAACAACGAAGTAGGAATGATAGGGATATGGTTGATGTTTGTTACGAAAATCACACCAAACATACATCTGCCGGTACACTCTGTGTTGAAAATACAGACATTCTAAATGTTGGGTCAGCTGATACATACCGTGCTTTAAAGACTTAAAGATCCAAAAACAAAACATCTAAATTTGTATTAACTCACTTCCGTCTCTAAACCAGTGGCAGTATAACAATAACCGAACAATTCCCCTAGTAGGATATCAACGCTTATCGTTAACATTTTTCTTTTTATGTAAGACTTGAGGTTCTCACAGCGGTGAGTATGAAGATATCCGTCTTCTGGGTTATTGCGCTGTGTAGTCTGTGTAGACTACACAGCGCAATAACCCAGAAGACGGATATCTTCATTTTTCTTTTTGTTAAAACTTTCCTGATGCAGAACTTATTTCACGGCGATGCGATGTTGAACAAACTTCAAACATAATTCTCACGGAACATGCTTATTCATTGCAATACCAACTACTGTAGTCGGAGCAAATTTGCGCGCTCGACATCCGTTGGAAGTAAAAGGTCAGGGGATTTGAGGGGGCGGGAGAGGCAGCAGATAAGGAAGAACGCATATATTGTGCAAACTACAACCATTAATTCCCAGTAGACAATACTTTGTAGCTTGCAGTCTCATTTACAACGTCGGTAATTCTTCATTTTACACAGCAAACGCGTTTATGTTCCTTCTACTCGCAAGTTAGTGGTGTGCGTGAAACGCACAGATTTTTCCCGGCTACAGTGCCAACGTTCCATATCCGGACAGTATAAACTGACCTCTCTATCCACAATCTGAGGACTCTCAGTGCAGTGGTAAAATTAGCTGCTTAACATGCATTCTGGTCTAACAAAGTTGGCTTTATTCTGTTCACATAATTTTTTTTTTCAAATCTTGCATTAAAACAGAAGCTGTTTAAATGACAAGAAAATTTGAAATGTGCAGACATTTTTACTTTACCTCAAAAGTAACTCTGGCAGCTCTGGGAAAAACATGAGATATAAAAAACACGAACCTTCCATCTTATGCTCCAAGCCTGTTTACATTGTGTTTAGAACACTGATAATACTGAATGGCGTTTAAGAAGACTTCTGCCTTGACAGAATGCACCAAGGAGGAATTCTGTGGTCACAGTGTGTAAAAGCTAGCAAAATTTACAAAGAACGACAGTTCAGTATGGCGATAACTGCATTAGCCAAGCTTAAGTGCGTGCGATCGGAAGTGTACACAAAAGGGTAATTTTCAACGCTCTTTCATTTCATGTTAATGTTCTGAATATCAACAAATACAGACTAAGGCCTCGTATAGTTGTAACAGCGATGTTTTCAGAACTGAGTCGGTTAAATCTGTGAGTAACAAGCTAGAAAAGCAAATATTAGCGGTCTGTCTAACCTGCAAACACTGGGCTGTATTATGATATGAAGGCTGTCTCGTTGTTTGGTGTTTGAAGTGCAATTACTGGGATAATTTGAGTCAGGGACCATGACAACGAAGCAAGTTTTTAAGAGTATTGGGGTGTAAACACCAAGTACGTTAAAATTTATGTTATCAAAGATATCGGAGATTTGGGGCACAGAACAAATCAGTTCAGCAGCCCTTCACCTTAACTGGCAGTTCTTTAATATAATCGACAAAACCTCAGCCTCATATTATCGTGACCTTCATATGACCTTGACCTATTTATTACCTCAACCTGATAACAGTATGGTCACTCAGACATCTGCTTTTCGGCAGAAATAAGCGTGAGAATATATGGCCTTGAAATGACTTTGATAAATTTAAAGGCCTCTATACGCCAAACGCTTTGAATAATATTGCCGTGACCTTGACTTGACACTCACAAATCGATCTCTTAACATGACATAAGTATGGCCATTCAGAATCGTACAGTACGGTATAAACTAGCTTGAAAAAAATTACCTTAACATTTCAACGGCCACCAGCCGGCATTCCCTTAGGCCAGTGCTTCCCAAACTGGGTAAATTACCCAAAAAGGGGTAAAAGTGTTTTTTCTTTTGGTAACGACACACCTCGGATTACACATTAAAATTTACCGTAAAAGTGTTGAAGAAGTACTCTGAAGAAAGCGATCAGTTATCGCGCATCAATACTCTAAAACAGTCTAACAAGTATTTATTTGCTATTTAATAAATACGCCATGCGCTTGTTATTAGATTCAATCATTTTTGCCGCACTCGCATGCACGTGGAGAATTGAAAAAATACGTATACACGTACCGCCCCCTTATACTAAAGTTAGTCTAAACTTTAGGTGCAGTGTGTTGCTAGCTATGGCGGTATGAGGTATGTATCGCGCTGGCTGTGTTTATAAATCGTACCACACAATTAGATTAGGTAATCATTATATTATTTTTAGTTCTTTTAAAATAATATAATTTACCTCCATTGGGTAAAAAGGTCTTTCTGATAAGCGGTTTTGAGTAATGAAGGAAAAAGCTTGGGAAGCAGTGCCTTAGGCTGACATCGACGTCAAAATGTCATGAATATGACCTAGCCTAACACAGCTTGCACTAAATTGACACAAACCTAACTAAAACCTTACTTAATATATCGTAACAAACAAATATAACGCAATGTAACGTAACCTAAACAAACTCACGCTAACCTAACCTAACCTAACCTAACCTAACCTAACCTAACCTAACCTAACCTAACCTAACCTAACCTAACCTAACCTAACCTAACATAAATTAACCTAAGGTTGTAGTTAATTGTAGTTCTGATACATTACACACTACTTTTAAGATATCTCCAGCTAGAAAGCGAAGCGTCGAAGAACCCATGTTTACACAGACATTTCTGGTTGTTCTTGTGCACAGAATACGTCCATGAAGTGATGTCATGCTTTTCATAAACATACTTGTATAGTGTTAGTTATGAGAATTTTAAGGGCAGTTTCAAGTCCAAGACGGTCTTAACAAAATCCAAATATATTGGGGCAGATGCCACCACACACATCACTATTCCCATTCCTTGGATGATTGATTAGTGCCTTGAACGGGAATTCGAACCAATGGTCACATTTACCATGTAAGCGAGTCCACGCCCACGCCTCAGTCCGCGTGACCACTGTGGTTAGCACACTGTTGTTTACAGCTGTCTATAATTATAAGAATAATACTTTCAGATGTTTAAACATGCCTGAAACTGTTTATACAGTCACGGAGTTTTACGCGTTAAGAAAAACGCCCTGTATATTCACATATAGTGCTATATCATGCATTGATAATGGGTGAGTGAACAGTGGTATTATTATATAATATTTCTAAGAAGTAATTTGCAAATCGTGATCAATGCAGAATATTAAGTGGTTTTAAATTCTTTGAATAATAACGGAAGTTCCTTGAGGTTAGTATTTACATAAATTACTGAATATTAAATACGTAAGTATTAATTAAAAAGTCACCAATAGCCACTACATTTATGTTTATTGTTTCGGTTAAAATTAATTATCCTCAGATGGGCTGTAAAAGTCATTTAATTTAAGGTACAGCCTTATTGGTATCTGTCTTCTGTGTTGTAGCGTCTTGTAGTATGTTATAGCCGCTCAGTAATAGGAGCTTCGCTCCTTGGTAATCACTCGACTCTTTTCAGGGGTGTTAACGGCATGTAACTCCCGACAACTAGAAGCTTTCTTTATCGCTGAATATAATACTTTATTTATACACCATTTAATTATTTAAGGATAAATACAGATGTGCAGATGATAATACTTGGCTTTAGCCACAAGACGATGATCTCAGACTTGTATTGTACCTCGAAAGTTTGTTGAAGAGTCCTCTCTCAACGACGTCTTTGTCTTAAACAGTTAGGTATATGCCATGAACTAGAAGTAAACATCCCAGTATTACCCTCCAAACACAACAACAAGTTAGAATTTTGAAACGAAAAGTAAAAAGAAATTCAGCCTAATAAAATAATAAAAGAACTAAATGGTAGGATCAAATTACCTCAGCAGAAGATGTAATTTGGACCGTTACAATGTTATAAGTTAACCACACTACATGGCGCTACAACCCATAAGCCAGCCATCTTCGTACGCACCTCACGTAGAACCTCAAATCTTATATAGGCTTGTTATTGCTTTTTCACGAAAGGTTTTGTTATTAATGAGTACATATTTAATCATCAAATATCATTAGGTTGAACCCATTACAGAGGATGAAACAAGCAGAAATGTAAATTGCCTTACATCAGTGAATAACTTGAAGAAAATAGACCACTTAGAAGAGCTTGGCACGGATGGAATTGTAATATTGAAGATAGTCTCAAATAAATAAATGTAAACTGGATTCATCTGGCTCAGAATATAATCCAGTAGTGGGCTCTTGTGTCAACAGTAATAGAACTTTGGGCCCCATAAAATTACTGACAATTTCCTGACCAACTGAGAGACTACATCAAAACTTTTCAAGAAGGGGTCAGCTACACGAAGTAATTTGTGATGAAATTTCACTAACGATGAATGTTAACGACTGAAAACCAAGTTTATGTAGACGTTTATATATCCACCACATTTCTGCTGAATGAAAAATCACCACACAGGCTTAATCATTGTAAAAATTAAAATGAATTACGTTATCTGACAATCATATATGAAACTAATTATATTCCAAGTTCATCATCTGCCTGAAGGCACTCTGCATCTACAATTCCAGGCGGTATCCTATTTTTATTCAAGTGTTTCAGCAATTTCTTTCAGCAGTCTTAATTGTTACTGACATTACTTTAATTGATTAATTCTCCTTCTGATGCCTGTATTTCATTAGTTGATCTAGTCTTATGTAACTCTATATGGCCCGTAAGAACTTCATCGTGTCTACTTCCACTCTATCTGTGTTCCAGTCCTCAGTACCATATTTAATAAATTGTTTACCTGTAATATTACGTAAAGAATTACATAATTAGCAGCTCCATCTTTCGTGATATTAACAAAATATTATTACGATGGTTAAATCAAGGAATAAGAGATGGGCGGAGTAAGTAGCACGCGTGGGGGAGATGATAAATGTTGGAAAACTTTAAGGAAGAGACAAATCGGAATATTTTGAAGTAGAGAGGATAATATTAAAATATACCTTATTCAAATAAGATATAGGGTGTGGAATGGATTCATATAGCTCAGATTAGAGGTCAGTCGCAGGTTTTGTGACTACGGCAATAAACCTTTTTTGATTCATAAACGATAGGGAACTTTCTGACTACGTGACAGTAATTATGCATCTCAAGAAAGGTTGTACTCCATGGAGTTAGTTGGCTAGTTAGTGGCATTACGTAGGCCTATTCTTGTTTTTGTTTCTAATAACATTTTACTCAAAAATTTCACTTAATAATTCTGTGTTAGTTGTCACATTGCAATTGTATTCACACATCCGTATAGTGGTCTTAACATAAGGTGCTTTGTATAAATGTTACTTAAATTCTGATACTGGTTCACTAATTTTACTGTCCTATCTAATTTCTACTGTTTAAGTGTTGTAGCTGTGCGTACACATAGATTTCAGAAACAAGTAAAAATAAAATAAAGCCATCTCGCTACACGTCATGTAGATGCTCGGAGGAGAACGGAGGTACAGCTCCTACTCATTATTAACCTCTGCACTAGACAAAGGTGAGTATTTATTAAAAGAAAAGCAGTTTAAACCAAGCAACATGATTTTTATCAGTTGATGGCTTATTGCTCAGCTATCACACATTAGTTTATAAGCTACAGTCACGCGTTATTACAACATACTCTCATCAAAAATACAATCTCTTTGAATTTCCCAGCTCAATATAAATACACTCATTTTTGTTTTAGCAGAACAGGTTTTTCTATTACAGATACGAAAACAGACAGTGTAAGAACAACAATGTTTATATCACAACAGTTTCAACAAATAGTTTATTTCAGTCTCAAAATCTAAGTACACTTTTAATTTCCGTCGGTATGGTATAAAACATTTAAAATAAATTATAATAAATTAACACACAACCGTAAGTTTTGTAATATAAAAGTAATCAAACTGAAATGAAATAAATAAATAGTATAACGTCAATTTATAAAAAAATTAAATAAATTACTCAGCAATAAATAGTAACGAGACACAATAATTTTCAATAATAGTTCCTTGCACATTATGATGAGAGCTGTTCTGTCAGAAATGTTTGCAGACCATTCTATGTGCATACGATAAAGTACAAATTATTATAATGTGCCTTATGGCGATTGCGTTTATCAAACTCCATTAACTAACATTTTCTTACGACTGTGATGGAATGCTAATGAAACATTTTTACGATTATAAATATGAGTCATATAGTACATATTCACATTCATATCTGTGAACACCGTTAACACTGGTTGTCTGTTACACAGATAATGTGAAATGAGATGTGATGTTCTCACAGCTGTGAAGATGATTTATTCTTCTGGGTTGTGACGTCGGGTAGACTCATAGGTACATACTAACTTTTCGGCGACACATGCTGCCTCTGTCTTCAGGGCACTTTGGCCCTGAAGATGGAGAAAATATTTATTTATCTACAAGTTCACAAGGCGTCACAGCCCAGAACAACAACAACGTCAGATATTGCAAAGTCCCTTTTATATTGTGTAAATTTTTGTACTAAACTTCAGTTCCCTTTTTGAACAAATAGGCCTATCAATTTAGCCTTCCTTAATTAAAAAGTCAGTTTGTACAGCCTAGTTTTCCAAATCGATAGAATAGAAACAGGCTTAATTAAAAACTTAAGCACCGAATAATTTCATATTTAATGTTTTCAAGGCGTTAAGAGTTTGACTTTTGGTTATCTGGGTTGTTATACACTGTAGTCTCGTGGTAGTTGACAATGTTTCATAGGAACATGCTGCATTCATCTTCAGTATATAAGTTTACCCTGAAGAAAAATACAGCATCGACTTCCATAACCACCTAAAAGACAACACAATCCGTCAACTCAGATTACCGCAATCGAAAATCAGAACAGTTGACTGCTAACAGACTGAAAGTTGAATTTTAGCTTACCATTAAAATAAACACATCACCGAGGTTTAAAATAAAATCTACAGAAGAATCAGTTGTTCTTCTTGCATGAAACTTAATACCAAAATGTTATTTCCTTCCGCAGTTGTTGGACGTGAAGTCTGTTCAAGGACAGAATTAGATTAATATTATTTATCAATATTTCGAACAATTTTACTAACAAAATCCCAATATTTGTCTCAGAGATTATCATAATTACTACTAATATCAAAACCAATGTTTACTGTTTTCGTTCTTAAACTTCAATCACTGTGTGAACATTTCCATTCAAGACGTTCAATGTGACTGGTCGTGACTAGAATTCATAAAATGTCAGACACTTCTCCATGTCGAAACAGGCGAGAGATACTTTTTTTTAACTGTATACATGATAAACCCAACTGTTACAGAAAAACAGAAATGACGTAACATCTTTATCGATACAGTTTTCAAATTTATTTTCCTCTATACTATCGCAAGAAAAGGCCATTCATTTTACTCTGGTCTTGAAATTCTTGAAATATTTTGTAACACTAATCAAACACTACAATAATAATAAATTCCATTACATAAGTAACAAATACCGAAGTCAATGTATTTATACGTAACATTAACTTAAGTACCTTGTGACTTCATGGAACTTAAATTGAACTGTATGACTAATTATGAATTATACACTTCAAGAATTCTAATACATTAATAAGTACTTATAGACTTATATGTTTTCTGAGGCAAAAAACGCTTTATACTAATATAACTTATAAAAACTAGCAGTCATATTAATACTATGTAAACTGTTAAACGAGATTTGATTTTCTGTAAACAAATCAAGTTTTTACAAAAAAACATTCTTGGTGGAGGCTAATATATAAAATAAAATAAATACAAAATAAATAGGTTATGTAAACACCACAAACTAAGGAACAAAATACGCTATGAAATAGCAGGTCTACAGCTAAAGTAAGTGATGTTGCTTACTTTATAAGCACAATAGTTACAACCTTGACAGGTGCGAAGTGATACAAGGTAATACTGTGAAGTGTCGTTTCGAATAGGTATTATGAGCTTAACCTATGATTTTGTACGGAACATTGTAAGTTCACGAAGTTGAAGGCTAAGAATCATAAAATAACACGCATAAACATATGAAAAAGGAAATCTGCTGTTAGTCACGTTGCCTATAAGCATATGAAGTTTATAGTCCTATGTTATTCATTGAGATTAAAACTTTTGCTTTTGTTTGGCCTAAGGAGTATGAGACACTAAAGTATAGTCTATTATTCTTGAGCACTGACTTAAATGATAAGCTTATAACAATTTATCGTATAAAACAGTGCTTTGGACGAATTGTTTAAAACAGCTGGAAGGAATGTATAAGTAAGTACATATCCTGCTTTACTAAGGTAACATTACAATCTAATCTTCATATCTCGTAGCTGTAACATAATTTCAAAAAGTTTCTTTCGTGTCAGGCCTGCACAGTTCTTAAGTTTACGATAATGTAACTGATAACATTTACTTTGAAACTGGTAGCTGACCATTTTACACCGAAGTGATGAATTTCATTGTAATTAGTCCTATATCAAAAACTTTCTTTCTAATACTCGAAACCAGGAAAATACTTTTTTTTTCTTAAATCTTAAACAGCAATATTTTTATACAATTTCACAATTAGCGGAAATATGTGGAAAGACATTTTAAATTTTCAACATTCTTATATATGTTGACATGTATGTATGTTTGTTTGTGTTCATGGGCCTGCTTATATATATGTATATGTATATTTATGCAGGTAACTATCTCTCCCTGCAGTTCACTTTGTAATATACGAATAGGTCTAATACATGTTGATGGAAAGTGCAACCAGCACTTAACATTTTGCTTGTCTGTTTCACTACACCGTGAAAACTGCATTGAACTTATGTAATGAAGTATTTTTTTATGGATCTGTACTGTGCAAGGGCACTCGTAGTATCAACTTGCATTCCAAAGCATCGCTATTTAAAATCTGTAATTATTAAAAACTAAAAATATTCTACTTTTACCGATTATGCATTATAAAAACTATCGTCTTATTTTGTTTCCAACAGAGTGTAACGAAAGTTTTCAATTAAAATGGTGTTTTTATTTGTTTACTAGCTACTAAATATTTCAAAATCTGTCGAATAACATGATGGACTTACTTTTCTTTCCACAAGATCTTCGAATTTTGTTGAATACAAGAAGGTCTCCTCTAGATTTATCAAGTAAAATGGTGTTCATACTTTTTCCCCCAAAAATTCAATAAACTTTGTCGTATAAAAAGATGTTCTTAGTGTTACCTATCTATGCCTGGGGGCGGATTCCCTCGCGCTTCTACTCCGATCTGGGACGCGCACACACACGCATAAGGAATGTTTGGTAACTCTTCCTCTTTTTTGTTGATGGTGACAAGCATGTTGGTGACCAACTGAGTGCACGCGTAGGTACCGATGCGATTAACAACCCTACACCTACAGCCATTGTCAACACATTTCACATGGCGTATCATCCTGGGAACTCGTCCTTCCATTACGTCTTCATGCACCGTGTACGTACAGAGAGTAATGTTCGTCGCGTCCCTCAAATACACAGATCGGTCGAAACGATGGTGTCTCCTGCTAGGCGTCATCGGATTCCTCTGTCCCGTCACCGATCTCCGATTTCCTGATGAACTGTGTCGTCTGTTCTTGTGTCTCACGCATTTTGCAGGAAAGGCTTCTGTTACCATGGCTATCACAATGAAAAACAACAGCACACATGTTAAAATTGACGTCGTTGAAACATTCGTGCGTCGCCTGAGGCCACCCATGTTCACGTTGGTGTAGGCCTAGACTTTATGTCAGTTGCTGCAAAGGAAGGCAACAACTTTACGCTAATGTTTTAAACGCGTTGTAAAACTAGGCCCTGCTCCTAAGCTCACTTCACTGATGTTGTGTTAAGACACACGTGTCTTGGTCTGCGTTTATATAAAGCGCTGGACCGAAAAGGGGAGGAAGAGGAATGGATGGTAGGGAGCTAGAGGAGGTGTAGCGGGGTGTCGCGATTGGAAAGACCACTGTTTAGAAATGTTCTTCTTTCTCTGTCGCTTCTCAAAATGCAACGACCATCCATACCTGTGGGATATCCCCTCTGCACACAACAATGCCTGCTGACTAGTGTTGTGACGTCAAGAGAGCGGGACATTCTTGTGCTTTAACGTTAGTGTCTGTTGTTTTCCGCCTTGTCTGCCTGTTGATTGCGGAATGCCCTCCCTCCAGCTCCCCTCCCCTCCCACCAACGCTTAGCAAACTCGAGCCAGTCTCTTCTTGCGCTGTGTTTCGCCACTGTCCATCACAAACTCCACACACTTCCCTATCGGAATGTACCGCGTTGCCTGCGGCCAGGATGACAGATACCAGCCGGTTATGGTCTCTGCATTCCAGATCCACCCAGCTCGAATTTCCATCACCTTACTGGAGACTGACTGAAGCTTTTCGTGGCTTTAGCTCCAGCGTAAGAAGAAATAAAAATCTTATGGGCCCGTCAATGTATGTCCAATATTTCCTACGAGGTAAGCAAACCAAAAATAATCTGGATTCGTTGTTGCGCAATGATGGGTATGAAAGTCCTATTGCTGGAACACAATGTTCAGCAACACTGACTATGGATAACACGAGTGGAACAACGATCTAAGTGCAGTGACGTAATTTCCTTCCGCTATCCAGCGAATTATTGCTCTCGTCATCATTTGTAATGGACAACATAGAAAATGTCCAAACTCAGGTATCCACAACGTAAGTACAAAATTCAGATATAACCTTCATGTTGCTAACACCAACCTCAGCAAATATCGAAAAGGAATTCACAATACTGGAATTAATATATTAACTTTTCTTCCCCTATTATCAAAAGTCTGAATCACGATAGAAATAAATTTAAACCAACACTGAAAGAGTATTTTCTGCCCCACTCCTATTTTGTAGAAGAATTTACCTGATCCAAAAATTCTCAGCTATTAAGAATTTCACCCGGTATCAACCCATTTGCAGTCAATAATAATAATAAATACATGTACGATGCTTTCTTGCGCAATTATTTTTGCTATAAGACTGCAGTAGACTGAAACTCACTGTCAAAACTATGTAATTTATATTTATATTAAAAACAAGTATCTTATTTGTGCTATGGCATGTTCAGCATCCTTGGCTTAGGCCTATAAAGAATTTGTGTAATTCAAATAAATACTACGTAGGATCTGAGGTTCTATCCGCAGCGTGTGTGAAGGTGGCTGGCTGTCTTCTGGGTTGCATGTACGATGCTTTCTTGCGCAATTATTTTTGCTATAAGACTGCAGTAGACTGAAACTCACTGTCAAAACTATGTAATTTATATTTATATTAAAAACAAGTATCTTATTTGTGCTATGGCATGTTCAGCATCCTTGGCTTAGGCCTATAAAGAATTTGTGTAATTCAAATAAATACTACGTAGGATCTGAGGTTCTATCCGCAGCGTGTGTGAAGGTGGCTGGCTGTCTTCTGGGTTGTAGCGCCACGTAGTCTACGCGAGATTTCTAGCTGAAGGCGTAGTCGCAGAACAGGTTCTGTGTTCACCCAGCTTCTTTCGGAAAACCCCTCTTATGATTGAACACTGCTGTTGCAATGTTTGTTTGTGTTTGTCTTTGAAATAAAGGAGAAACCCTATTGTGGGCTGAACGAAAACTGTTACCCTGCAGTGACTTCCTTGCATCTTATATTTAATGACAAAAAGTTAAATACCTGCCAGATACTCCAAAGCCGACTTTTTTATTCAAAAAATAGAGAGAGTGACGTCTTTACAAAAACTGAAAATATTTTTTTGGAAATCTGTTACACCTGCAAAATATTAGAAAACTAACTTAAGTATTACCAATGTCGCTCCTGCCAGTATACCACGGGCGTCTGCCATGTTTGACAACATTAACGACAAGAAAATTACAAGAGTAGAAAAGTGTACTTTTCGGAGTACACTGAAATTCCGAAAATGTTCGTCACGCCACGAGAAACGTCGTAAGGTGGCTTCGTTACCAACCACGGCTGAAAGCACTGCGGGCTTATACAATTCTTACTTCAAAGGCACAGCAAATTCAATAAAGGTACCAAAGGGAACAATAATTTTCCAGACTATTGTTGTAACAAAGTTTTTAACCATGTATTTTACATTGTTGAAATCATGTGTTCCAACAGTGACCCCGCAGTTAATGAGGGTGGCCTATTTAATAGGAAAAAGGCGACAGACATGGTTGGGCTCATAACGTGTTCTTCGCTAACACGACTCTCAGAGTTTTCTTAAGGCTTGTATACTCCACTGGATCTGGGTTTCATTCCCATCTGTAGTATGGGTATATATATATATATATATTGTCCATTTTTGGATTATCATCCAGCTGATAATTTCAAATAGCTCTAAATCATCATGAAGCGACGTAAAAACTCGCATATTTATTCATTCATTTGAAACGAGTTGTAAAACTGGATGTAACTTTTTCAGAATGACAGTGGTACGACAAATGAAGTAACGATGACATACAAAAAGCTTTGCAGGAAATAATAAAAGCAAAAGACAGTTCAC
>NW_019060405.1:97999-109213 GCF_000696155.1 Zootermopsis nevadensis
TATTGTATGAAAAATGATATTGTCAAGAGCACGGGGAGAAATTGACTGCAAAATAACAAATAAAGGTAGAACAAGACAATTTTAATTGAACATGAACTAAAATTGCACTTTATGTGCTTCGGAAAATTCTCTAGCCTAGTCTCACGGATCTCAGGGGATGCGAATGGAGATTCTCATCCTTCTAACAAGAAAGGAAAGATGGCTGATAGAGACTGGGCTCATAATTTCATTCAATGGCGATTTAATTTACCTGTTTGTCATCCACTAGCCACCATCATGGCTAGGGTGGCAGATTTTTCCAAAGAGGCAGTCTCAAGATTTTTACGAAAACAGCACAAATATCAAGGTTATTTTCACTGTTTCGCTATTCTGTTATATAGGTAAATTGTGTTGAAATAACAGAGGGCATTTTTGTTTTTCAAGCCTTTAATAATGACGGACGTTGAGAATATATTCAGCTTAACAATTAACTAGTTTTGTTCTTTCATTTACATTTAATTTTATACAGATATCTTTCAATATTCTATGAATCATCAGAGGTACATAAGTACCACTTATAATATTCTTACAGGCTAAATCTTATCTATTGTGAGCCATTACGGCACAATAACTGACCTCTCCACATCTTAGCGTCCATTAACATAAACAGTACGCGTGTATTTAGTATCTTCGCCCTTTGAACACAGGGGCATTATCCTTTCACAGATCTTGTACCAATCGCCTTCAACTTCCAACCTTCAGCCACGCTATCCCACTTTTTCCTCAACGATGGATAGACCTGAAGATTTCTGCCTCCGTCATCAGGGCGATTAATCGCCCTGATGACGGAGGCAGAAATCTTCAGGTCTATCCATCGTTGAGGAAAAAGTGGGATAGCGTGGCTGAAGGTTGGAAGTTGAAGGCGATTGGTACAAGATCTGTGAAAGGATAATGCCCCTGTGTTCAAAGGGCGAAGATACTAAATACACGCGTACTGTTTATGTTAATGGACGCTAAGATGTGGAGAGGTCAGTTATTGTGCCGTAATGGCTCACAATAGATAAGATTTAGCCTGTAAGAATATTATAAGTGGTACTTATGTACCTCTGATGATTCATAGAATATTGAAAGATATCTGTATAAAATTAAATGTAAATGAAAGAACAAAACTAGTTAATTGTTAAGCTGAATATATTCTCAACGTCCGTCATTATTAAAGGCTTGAAAAACAAAAATGCCCTCTGTTATTTCAACACAATTTACCTATATAACAGAATAGCGAAACAGTGAAAATAACCTTGATATTTGTGCTGTTTTCGTAAAAATCTTGAGACTGCCTCTTTGGAAAAATCTGCCCCCCTAGCCATGATGGTGGCTAGTGGATGACAAACAGGTAAATTAAATCGCCATTGAATGAAATTATGAGCCCAGTCTCTATCAGCCATCTTTCCTTTCTTGTTAGAAGGATGAGAATCTCCATTCGCATCCCCTGAGATCCGTGAGACTAGGCTAGAGAATTTTCCGAAGCACATAAAGTGCAATTTTAGTTCATGTTCAATTAAAATTGTCTTGTTCTACCTTTATTTGTTATTTTGCAGTCAATTTCTCCCCGTGCTCTTGACAATATCATTTTTCATACAATACTCTATATATATATATATATCGCCGCTTTATTTCCGTGAACTAGTATAAATCTACTTAACCTTGCATCTAATTACGTTAACCCATAAAATTAAGTACAATTAATTAACATTACCTTAAGACGGGAGTAGTGCCGACTCCCGAAACGTCGTGTGAATATTTTATATATATATATATATATATATATATTTTACACACTGGACCATGTCCTATATAATGTTCCTAAAATAACATAAAACTGTCCTCCTACACTCCATGGAGGCGCTTGAGGAGAGGTAAACAGCTAGCTGTTATTCATTCTTGAACTCAGCGCTAGATTGCGTGGCACCAATGCAAGCAGTCATGACACTGCACCCAGTATTCGCCATCTTTGTACGCCTTTTACACATTCCCAGCGCGTGTAGTCTTCACTACAGTTTCCCTGTTTGATTCTCTTCTTTGCATTTCGTCTTTTTCTTCCTGGGGCAGCGGCCCTCCCCTTTTGGTTTTATAAATTTTCATCAGTGAACACATCGGAATCTACCACGCGTCTCTTCCTTCTCATCATTTTCTGCAATGCACTGGCCATGGGGCTGACGTCTGACTGCAGACATAGGAGGTGGTGCGGTAATTCCTGTGTCTCTGATGCAATTTAATCCGAATTTACGGCTGAAGTTACCGCTGTTTGTTGCTGTCATCACTCATGGTAATACTTCTATTTCTGTGACGTCATTGTGAACACGGGGTATTCCGGGAAAATATATGTTCAGGAAGTTAATTTGGATCTTGATGGAGGCAGCAAACACCTATGAAACGTCGGTAAATGTCTACCAGACGAAATCGTACAACGTCCCAGAAGACTGTCATCTTCCTGTCTTTTACGACCTACCAATTGCACGAACCTAAATGTCCGACAGAAATATGGTCATATAATTTTACCCGGACGGAAGTGAATCTAAATTAATTGTGCCGAAAAATAAATAACAAGATGAAGATTTCTGTCTTCTGGGTTGTTGCGCCATGTAGTTTGGTAGATGTTTACCAACGTTTCAGAGGTCATACTGCCTCCGTCATCAGACTACACGGAGCAACACCCCAGAAGACAGAAATCTTCATACTCACCGCTGTGAAAACCTCAAATCTTACAAATAACAAGATGACTGCCTGTCCATACCGAAAAGTGAAATTGTTTGGAATTTTAGCATAACACTTCCGTTTTCTTCATTCTGCACAGAAGTACAGTCAAACCTCGGTTCACGAACTTAATTCGTTCCTGAAGGTCGTTCGTAAACCGAAATGTTCGTAAAGCGAAACTATTTTCCCCATAGGAATTAATGTAAAATGGATTAATCCGTTCCTGGACTCCAGATGATTGCTTATTTAAAATTTTACAACAGTACTTTGTGCACAAGTTCTTAACAAAAAATCATTGGAAACCATTAAATCTATCACAAAAAAGATAAACACAACACTAAGCAGATCAAATATAGACGAAAACTTAATTTAGTTTTACTGTACCTGTATGGAGGAGAGTTGACGGCGTAAGTGGAAGGTGGTGAGGAAGTGAAATGTTATTGTTTGGAAGGGGATTCTTTTTCTTTTTTCTGTCTCTTGGCACCACTCGACTCTGCATCAGACTCACTGGGCCTCTGTCTCACTAAAAAGTTGTCCAGTGTGATTTGTTTTTGTCTACGTTTTAAAATGATTCTAAAGTGACACATGGCATTATCATTGAAAATGTTTATTCTGCGGCTTGCTACTGCTTTATCGGGGTGATATCGTTCCACGAAACTTTACACCTCACCCCACTTTCACAAATTTCACGGATCAAAGAAGTAGCAAGATCAGAGATGCGAACACCGGCTATGATTTCTTTCTTAACATCTATCATGATATTGGTATTTTTTCTTTTTACTGTGCTGCTATCATTGTCTTTATTTGGCCCCATGCTGGATCATTCTTCTACGAATACTGCCGATGCTGATACTCCCAGCTTATCGCTCCACGATGTTGACGGCTTGCGTGTTCGTAACTCGAGACACAATACGTCATCCGAGACGCTTTGTGTTCGGAAAATTTGTTCGTAAACTGAACTGTTCGTGATCCGGGGCGTTCGTGAACCGAGGTTTGACTGTATATAACAAAGCAGAGAGTATGGGACCAACTGTTAAAGGATTTATGTTCTCAGAAATTAGGTCAATGCAAAAAAGACATCGCTCCCAATAAAAAATGTGCTCCAATGACTTTCAATTCCATTAAATTAAGTAGGACTGTAATGTGGCTGAACACGGTAATTCCAATCACCAGCTTCGCTGATGACTATGGCAATGAAAACAACTAACGAGGAATCATTGTTTCAACATGAACACGGGACAAAATATTTCGAACTACTAATACTATCACTCTTTATAAACAAAAAATGGTTCCCTACTACAAAAAAAATGAAGTTAATGTGTTTCTTATTTGTAGCAATTATTTCTGTGAGCAATAGTTCACTTTAATGAAGAAAGTTAATATATAACGAGGAAAAGATGCATGTTAAGAGCAACAAGATGATTTAGACCTGATATCGAAAGATTATTCAAGCAAAGGCAGTTTATATATGTTTATAGTTTATTTAACTACGCTTTTTCAGCACCTCAAACTATATATCGTCGAATGAGAGGATGATAGCCAATAATTAATTGAAAAGGATGAGGAAGGAAGCGGTAGTGGCCTAATTTAAGGCACTATCCCGGAATTTTCCTGGAGGGATTGACGAAAACAACGAAAACCCCCAGTCAGGATAGCCTGTTTATGGGCCGAGATTTGAACCCAGAACATACCGAATTCAGAGGTCCAAAGACAGTGTCAGATCTCACTAATGACTGTCGTTGTTAAATAAATGATTGGTTAGTATGTGAGCCTGTTTGCAACAGTGGACAAAATTTGATAGCATTTTTAAAACACTGTCATGGTTTTTCAATAAATGTCCTTATGTAAGTTTTCAACGCCCACGAGTCGATAATAAAAAGTAAATATGGCCCTAGGCGTGGCAGAGTTTGACTCACCAGAAGCAATACACCTTTCAGAAAAAATATAAGAGTTGCAGAACAGTTGCAAAGAAACCTAATAATAATTCAGACATTTAACTTTCATTTTAATTTGATTGATAATTTGTATAATTAACAGAAAGTATAGGAATCAACAATTAAGAATATGTTAATTGATAAACTGTTCAAGAATGAAAGAACATAGGCCTAGTGTAATAAATAGATCAACCTGAAAGACAATTTTAAATATCGTGTAAGATTCATTCGTAAAACTAATTTTACTGAGAAACTGAACAACTAAATTAACATAAAGATGACGATGTATATGTCGAAACGTATTACGGTCTCACAATTTAACTCGTACGATAGAGTGTTGTGTGGAGGAGATGCGTGGTTACAAGAAACCTCCGCTGGCCCTGTTCTGGCCCCGAAAAATTCAGCTTACAACAACACACACCCTTTAGTGTATAAAACCTACAACTAATAAGTAAGTAAATTTTTGTTTAGACTTCTCTTACTGAGTTATATCGATGACTGTCGGCTGTTTTGGTGTTTACATCTTCGTGCGGATTGACAACAGAAACTGTCATCACTTTGCCATCAGGAACAGAAATTATTTGATCTTCGCCAGTTTCTTTGAGGCCCACCCATTCCTATGTCCAGTGTCGTGTAAAACTGTAAATATTTTGTAGGGGTTAAAGCGTTCGGATACTGAAACTGACTACAACTTTCAAATCATTACCGAATTTAAAAATGAGTATATTTTTACCTCCATTCCTTCACGGCGTTATCCTCAAGAACAATTTTTTAATAATTTTTTAATTAGTGTTCTGTCTGACGACAGGTCCATATGAACGGAATCTTTCCATCCTTTTCTCGGACTGGGACCTGTTCATATACGTTCTTGGCAGATGATCCAGAAGTGGTTTGCCATTGCCTTCTTCTGTGTGTGAATGGAGTAATTGTTGGGATGCCACGGAGAAACCGGGGAAGCCCCCGGAGGAAAACTCCGTGTTGCCTAGACCACGGCCTTGCCCAACACAAGTTATAAATTCGGGCACCGCCGGGAATCGAACCCGAGACCCCAGGATTACAAGGCCAGCGTTCTAACCGCTAGACCATGAAGTAAATCCCGGTTCATACTTCTGTATTTGATAGAACGTTTCTTACTAGGGAAATCCACTAATTAGTTTCCTTTTTGCTTATGTGAAATTGTGTTCGTAGCTTCCTCACACATTTCCTTGTAGGTCCTCCAGTAATCACGCCGGTGTGTCGACGTCATATTATTACGTCAAGATCAAGACGTGTGTAGATCTATTTCTCCTTCACATTTCTCTGAAACTCTTGTAATTAGATCTTATGATTTTCCCAAAACCTTCAAATTCTCATATTATTTGTTGCCTTGTAGTAGATTCCATATTTTCGTCAAGCGGAAACAGTTTATGCGATTCTTAAAAAACAAAGTGTGGAGTGGATTTTTCAGGCTTAGTATAGAGGCCAGTAGCCGGTTCTTGTAAACACTACAATACACTTTTGGGTTTTTTAAAAGCATGGATTTATTGACTAGGAGAGCGACTGTTAGCCCCTCAAGGACAAATTCACGGCATGGAGTTCGTTAAGTTATAAAGAGTAATATCTGTACTATCGATGAGCTTTGACAAAAATTAAGTTTAATTTGTGTTTAATGTTATAATCATCAGGTAATAAATAAGGATAGCAAAATATGTGTCGGCCTAATCCTTAATGGACTGTTGATCTACTTCATAATGAAGAACACATAAGAAAAAAAAGCTAAAAGGTTTATATTTTCATTTGTTTAATAAAAATCACATGCTTCAGGTTAAAATCTCAGAGCAATTTAGAAGCAATTTACCGGTTTATTAGTGATGATCGGCCTAGAATAAGCTATATAATTGCAAGTGAGTTTATACATGATTAATATATATATATTGTAGCCTTACATAGAGCACCCACAAACATTCACACAATTTTATTTTCAACCGTAACAACCGTATAAGGCGCTGGTAAGGGCTTAAAGTTTTTCAGATAACAGATAAATTTGTGACGGTAATCTAAAATCATATTTGAAATAATGAATCAAAGTCAAAAAACGTAACATTTTGCATAGGTCTATTCTTTGCCCTCATTGCATAATGTGGCCGCCTACTGGAAGGACACGTCTGCGTGATTTATCAAATAAACAACTAAAGGATTCCAATTCCTGTATTATAGCAACGTTCCAGAGGACCTTCTTGCCTTTATTATCAGCTAATCACCCTGATGGTGCAGGCAGTAAGTAATTCTGAAATGTCAATTAATTTCTATCAGACTACATTGTACCACATCCTAGAAGGCGAAAATCGCCATGCTTGTCACCGTGATAACCTGAAATATCACTTTCACAACTCCTTGTATGACTGTTTCCTCAAATACACACCATATCGAAAAGCAGTTCAAATAAACACTAGCTCGCTAATCTCAATTACATAACTCATTCATTTGATGTTATCTAATAATATTTCCTTCCACCGAACCGTTTCTTAGAAGCTACTGAACAAATATATCACTTTCAAGTAGAGTGGGTTAATAAGCACATGAAATCCGCTCAACTTTCGTATCCTAGCAACGTTAAGTTAGGTAAACTATTATAATAGTAGTAGTTAGCTGCTGTATAAAATATAAACGTTATATTACACAAATATATTTTAAAAAAATTTAAAACGTCTATCGTCCTGATGATGGGGCCAGCAAGGACCTCTGAAATGTTTGTAAACTTCTATCAGACTACACGGCAAGACAGCGATCTTCTCAAAAGAGGTTTATTTTAATTTATATTTGAATTTATTCTTCTGTTGTGAGAACAATGTATCTGATGAAAGTAAGAAGAATGAGATGAGCGAAACATTTAGCAAAAATGGGGATATAAAAATTGCTTACAAAATTTTAGCCGGGAAACCTGAATAGGTGGAATTCTACGTGTAGAAATGAGGTAAATATTTAAATAAGTTTTAAATAAATGCTATTTGGCATTCGGGAATATTTCGACCAAAGATATATCAGTTAACAAGGGGATAGATAAATCTTCACAATAAATAGGTTAACAATTTGAAAACTATTCCTATTTATGTGTAGTTATGGCGAACACGTTAAGGAGAATGATATGGGTGGAAAATTTAGAAGATCTACGCACCACAGAGACGAAAAATTCTTCAGTATTTTTATGTTATTGTGAAAGTAAGAAACCCATTCGTAAACCTAGGCATTGATAAAACTTATCAAAGTTAATCTTGAAAATAATTAATGTAAAGTTGAGAAATGTATTGGAATTTTACCAAATATAATCCAATTGCGGAATTTTTTAAACACAGTAATGAACCTTAATGTTCTATAGAGCTGGTAACTCCTCTCCTGAATATACGTCTGGGACTACCTTAAACGTCAATGTCAGCTGTGTTTCGCCATATATGTCAATCCTTTTTGGTTATGTTTCTTTCTATGACGTTAATAAACGCTTTAATGGAGAACAGAAATTTTAACGTAACTCTGCAATGGGAAAGATAACCATGATTTTTATGTAGCAATTTCCTACTTTTGCTTGGATATTCACAAGACATGGGAAACCCCAGACAGGCAGTAAGTAGGTTACTAGGCCATATAATAGGCGCGAGCTCGGGCGAGCGTGCGGTGGATCCCTTAAACAGCGTTGAGTGACAGGCATGCCAACTGGATAGGATGTATCTCGCCTTCTTCGGCTATTAAGGAGTAAATAATAAAGTGAACATGTTATGAAACGTCGAAACAGAAATAATAGGATCACTATGTAAACTATATCATCGAAGACAGCCATCTTCACACTCACCGCAGTAAAAACAGCAAATCGTAATAATTAATGACGAAGAGCTTTCGTACAGTTTGAGCACAGCTGGTGATAAAAGAACTGTCCCAATAGAAAAGAACAGCTTCTAGTTATTCGTATGCAGAAATATCATCTGTTATTACACCACGAGTTTTGCATCAGAGAAATATAATAAGTTCTTTGTTGTCTTTAAGAGGAATGTCCAGGTTAATACAGACGTTTATTTTTACGTAAATCGAATAAATAACGTTGGCTGTAATAGCCTGCCTAGACGGATGTGTGCCAGTCACGGTGGATCCAATTTTCGCCGTTCGAAAGTCGGGATCGTGGTTTCAAATCCCACTTGAGGCAGGAATGTTTATCCGCCGTATTTCTGCGATGTACTTTTCTCTGTTAGTACGGACCTTAAGAAAAGTCGATCGATACCCTCTACAGTAAGTGCAATGCCAAAAACATACGTAAATACAGCGTAAAAATTCTCCAGAGCAGTTTAAAGCTCAAAGTAAGTTATAACACCAAAATCACACATAGACCAACACATGTACAGCCACTAATAAAAATAACTGATTCCATGATAATTTATTAGTCTTTCAAGAACCTCGCTGCTTTTTTAGACCACAATTTCCAAAATACTCCGCAATTAGTCTATCCTGATTGAGTATAACATCTAGTGGGCCTAGTCTACACAACTTCACCAATTAATTCATTAACAGCCATTTAATATCATATTCCTACCCATCACTAGTTATCCCAAATTGTGTCTTCCTTTGAAATCTTGCCAAATTTTGTGTCTATAAACGTTCCACTTCAGCTACATGCCCCATGCGTCTGATTATTTCATCTGCACTACGCAATTCCTTACTATCGTATTCTATGATATTGCGGTATGTAGTCTAGTAAAAACTGAGACCGACGTCTCACAGGTGCTTAATTCCTCCATCATTAAAGTTTTCACCCTCAAAAGACATCGATTAATTTCTACCAGACTACACGGCGCAACATCTCAGACGTTTATCAGCATCATGCCGGTCAAATTTATTCTAGTAGGTGAGAGAAACTGAAATCTCACCAATAGTTTAAAACACATTCCGCAAATAATACACATTTAAATCTAAAATACCGGACAGACTTTCGCTACGTGTGTCCGACCTTAGATAGGTTTCCAAGATGAAAGCAGAACCAGGTTATGAGACGAGCATAACAAATTAATGTCTTATCAACGGTAATGTATGTGTGTGTGTGGGGGGGGAGTAGGTTAAGTGGTCGTGCGTGTACGTCACGTTTCTTGTCGCTTATCGTCTGAAGTGTTTTGTATCCTAATCTCCCGGATATCCTACTGATAAACAGCAAAACGATCATAATTTACAAACTCACCTGGACGTCATGTCAAGACACCAATGTAACAAAGTAGAACATCGGGTAACACTCCCGTTTCGTTATCGATAGACCCTGGAGCGGAACATTATAAACAAGTATCCTATTTGTGCTAAGACTTGTTCTGTGTCCTTGGCTTAGGCCAAGGAATCCTAAGTAGGATTTGGGTTCTTCACGGGGGTGAGTCTGACGATGGCTGTCTTCTGGGATGTTGCGCAGTGTAATCTGGTAGAAGTTTACCAACGATCATCGCCCTGATGATGGAGACAGCAAGGACCTCTGAAAAGTTGATAAACGTCTATCAGAATACACGGCGCTACAACCCAGAAGTACAGGAATGCGTTTATAAAACCTTTACACTCCGTGAAAGGATAATATGGCGGAAGAATTTAACGTAATATATTCACACAGTCATAAATATTATCCCATAAGGCCCAAAATCGCTTAACAGTTTATGATTACCAGCCAATCAACATCTGCTTATTATATGTATTATTTCTCGTCTAATAACATTTCCTTCATTAAAAGGGGGCGAAATATTTATTTCATCACTTATGTAGAAGTGAGAAGTTCATGTAAAATTTTAATTCAGATTCCTCAAGTGACGACATCGTTTGGATTACCTATTGCGTACGTGAGATAACAATATTAAAAAGGAGCTTTGAAACAAAAGGTATGAGGATTTGGACTGAATTCAGCTGACTCGGGATAAGTCCCATTATCGGGATGTGTGAACACATTAATGAATAAACATGTCTGTCTTCTGTGTTGAGCCGTGTAGTTTGATGGTACAACTCAGCATGCAGCCATCTTCATAATCGCCGGCCCGAGAACCTAAAATCCTCCATGATAATGCACGTTCGGTTCCATAAAAGAAGCTAGTTTCTTGAATAGTTGATTGGACTTTGCAAGAAGTCTTCTGCTCCTCGAAGTTCCACCTCAGAGCGGCTTGTGGATGACATCACAAGGTTGCGCAACCGACACGCCACTTTACCAGCAGCGTAGACTTTCATTCATGGCCCGATGCTCGTACTGAATGAAACAGCTGATACGAGAAATGGAGGGGGAAGTCACGACTGAAAGAGGTATGTCCTGACGTCACAAACCGGTCGGTCCCTCACGCACAATGCACGCCGGCGGCAAAAAGACGACAGGCAGCATTAAATCAGGTCGTAATGCTCAAAATGCATGAAATGTATTTTTAAAGTTTCTCCTCTGTTGAGATTTATACGTGTAGGATACGCCTTCTGTTGGACGTCAGATAGTAATACACGGGAAATCCCCCTGGCCGTAGTAGGTCTGTCTGTTGCTTATGGATCGACAGCTTGGTAGGACAAATATTTGAAGTTGCAT
>NW_019060405.1:116298-146084 GCF_000696155.1 Zootermopsis nevadensis
AATATGGCCAAATCGCTGCGATACTCATACGTTTAGAAATTATCAACAAAAATCAGTACCAATAGATCACGAACATCAACCAAGATGCGTTAATTAGTCTCCAACTGCACGATGCTGAGTGGTCAGATGCAAATTAAATGCCACGTGAGCAAAGGAAACACCTAGCATCTAACTTTCAGTGCCAGTTAATTTTCACCATCAGCAGTTGTATTAATTTGTTTATATATTAATCGAAGGGGAAATTTATGTACTTTTGTGTTGTACGTCTATTATACTAAACTTATGTAATTTTTTGATAGATCTCCTTCTGGAAGAGCTATAAATAAACATATCAAGATCAGGTTATATGGCCTACTTTTCCCCCAAACTAAACCGATTCATTGTTAAGTATTATTTTCACAAACTTACAGAATTGCTAATGCGATTAGATATAATGGCCAAGCCTGGACATATTTTGGATAACAACGCAGTTTTTTTCTCAATAACGAGCCCAAAGTGCTAGACCAAAATGGATCCAAAAGAGTTAACAATATTGAAACGAGAATGGGGAAAAATATTTCAGTTGTTTTATATGTAAATGCAATAGGGACTCCAATACCATACATCATAGGCCTATGCCTATACCTTAATGCATATATCACGTTTTAAAACAATTTATGAAAAAAACAATTAAAAAATCTTAGCATAGCTATATTACCTTCAAGTACTATACTAAACGTATTATAAACGTATGGTCTAAATTTGTTAATGTATGTCTCATTCTTCTCAGCGACATATTAAAGAGTTACAGCGCACTGCAAGATAAATTTCCGGACCCAGGACCAACTCTTTGCAACGGGCTAAAATGTAGCATAATAGTAAAGTAACAATATTTTCTGAAGCCAGAATTAAAGGAAGTATCAAAGATTTGCGATGCGATCCGCATGCGAAAAACCTAATCAAACAGAAAACCAAATAAATAAATAGTTTAAAATGTCCTCTTTTCATTGTCGGTTCATTTAACGACGCTGTATCATGTACACATTCCACGAACGCCCGAACCCAGGCTTTTGCCAAACTTCATCTCCTGCAGGTAGAAGAGGTTCGACTAAGTGAAGTGGAGTGGAATGGGGTGAAGTGGAATGGAGTGAAGTGGAGTGGAATTGAGTGAAGTGGAATGGAGTGAAGTGGAGTGGAATGGAGCGAAGTGGAATGAAGTGGAGCGGAATGGAGTGACAAACGTAGTCATGGCCTATTTCGAGGGAGAATCTGAGACAAACCACGAAAAATACCAGAACAGACGTGAACCGAAACGAAACCCAGAAAACAAATGTAGATTATTATGAGCTGATAATGTAGTTAAGGAGTGTAAAAATGGTTCTTACAGCAGCTAATGTATACTAATTCAGTTAGAGCAGTTACACTGTTCTTCGTGGCAGGGGATTTGTGGCTCAGACCTCATGAATGACTAATTCTATGCCACTGTCGCAATACTGAACTAGAGTATAACGTACAGTCCCTATATTCGGTGGTTACCCTCGCACAGTTCCCCGACTTCTTGCCGATCTCAGCTAGGCCTGCGTGCTAGGTTCCACCTAACTATTAGGATGTAATGTAACTTACGTTCAGGAATGTAACAACTCGTGGTTAACTGATCGTCACGTAAGTTGGTAGGTCTGCGTGTTCACTGAACGGGATTGACCGGGCTAGTAGAGATCTAAACGCGGATGAGCTCCGTCACGTAACTAGTTCCAGAATACGTAAAAGTATACGTACACGCCACATATATACCCCTTCATGTCGTGGTGCTTGCACACAGGGGCAACTACGTTTTCTCTCCGTTAAACAAATTTTTAAAATTCACAGAAATTCTCTCCGAAACTGGCTTTATGCGCATGAAATCTTATTTCCTTTCTCTTTCCGCGAAATGTGACATGAGCAGAATCACAGTTCTTCTAAAGCAGGGGTCAGCAAGTTTGCTGCCCGCGGGTCTCATGTGGCCCTTACTCATAATTTGGGGATTAATCAATGCGAGAGCGAAGAATCTCTTTGAGGGGGAGGGGGTACTGATGTAAATACAACGTTAAGAGCGAGGACAAATAATCACACAGAAAAATAGGCTATTATAGACGCAAAAACCTCTCACTTTATTCGGTACAATGATGAAATACAATTATGAATCACAGTGAGATACATTTGGAGATGTTTACAGACACTGTAGCACACATGTAGACTTTACGTCAAGTTCCTGTATTCCATAACATTATTTTTACCTTATTTAATGATGCTACCGAAGGATAACACTAAGCCTGTAGGTTATATCATCGAATGACAGGCTAAAGACGATTCATGAACAATGACTTGGAACGGATTTGAAAGAAAACGGCTGTGGTCTAATTTTGGCATTTGTCTGGAGGGACTGACAAAAACCACGAAAAACTACTCAGGAATTTCATCCTCTGGGTCAAGTTTTGAACCTGGGATCTCTCGAATAAAAGCAGTGGTAATCATTTAACTTCATCATTTAGTGCTACGGTGGCGACAATGAGTAAGATGAAAAATTAGGGTTGTTTTCGTGATGTGGGGAATTAAGAAATCTGTGAAGACAGGAATAATTTGAAAGATTAAATAGAATGATAGATATCAAAGGATATCAAAAAAATATTTTTATTCCTTTTCTGCTTCCTTTATATATTTTTTTTCTCTCCAAACACGTGTTTTTAGTCCCGTTTTAAGTGTAAACTTTAATTTGTTATCCTTGTAGGCTATTCTACGCATACTGAAACTTTAAGTCTTTCACAACTTTATATTTATGGCATCATCGCAATCAGTATTACTTTATATTTTACTCATTTTACTTAATTAATCCCCATTTCAATATTGAAAAATCAAAGGTAATGAGGATAGCACCGAGAGCAGAACCATTGAACGTTGTATTTGGAAACCAACAGATGGAGAATGTGGAGCATTTCAAGTACTTGGGAAGCATAGTCACGACGGACGCCCTATGCACCAAGGAAGTAAAAGCAAGGATAGCCATGGCCAAGGCAGCTTTCGTCAAGAAGAGGATACTTCTCACTAGCAAGTTGGGCTTGGAGATGAAGAAGAAACTAGTGAAGTGTTACGTATGGAGCAGAGACTTGGACACTCAAGAAGAAGGAACAGAAATACCTGGAGAGTTTTGAAATGTGGTGTTGGAGAAGAATAGAGAAGATCAGGTGGACGGATCGAGTGACCAACGAAGAAGTATTGAGGAGAGTCAAAGAGCAAAGCCCATTAAAACAAGCTGCCTACCGAAGATCTTGTTCTGCGATTTCCTCCATGTCTGGTTCTGACTCATCCGACCGTGCGTTGCGTGAGCTTACATAATGCAAAGCAGTCTAATAATAAAGCAAGTGTCTCTCTCTCTCTCTCTCTCTCTTTGTCCTTGGCCACAGAGAGTATGAGAAATTTATAGTTGCGCCTATAATCGCACTGACGCGCGCGAACGTAATAAACATATACAAGCTCGGGGATTTCCCTCTACTGCTCTGCTCACTTGTTGCCAGCCTTGTTTGACCCAAGGTTAAACATTCGTACGTACGATTACAACTGGTTGCATAACGACGTATTATAAACCACCCAGACATGTTATTTTTATCCTCTCTCACGTATAAATCACCGTGTGGGTCTTGCTGAACACAAACTGTCTCACCTGACTCCAAATTTTGAACAATTCATTTACATACATCGTTCAAATGGACTATGAGGTCATTGAACTTAATAATGATTTAATCTTGGGTTACTTAACGATTTTATCTAAACTGCATAAGTTATAGAGATTAGAATAGATGGCTGATAAGGTTGTGTAAGGAACTAGTTGTGGCCTATTTTAAAGTAGTATTGCATAATTTGCTTGAAGGGCCCGAGGTAAACCACGAAAAACTTCAGTCACCGAGCCGATATTTACAGCCGGGTACTTCTGAATACGAGGTATTCGACAATTACAACATTCTTGGATTGATAAACACTTTGTTCTGTATCAGAATCTAATCTGTATCTAATCTGGCTCAAACGTTAAAGGACATGGCATCATTCATAACCTACGTGTTAATGAGACACTTGAAGTAATGATTCATTCAATCGCTTGATTTAGTGGAGAACGAGCAAGTGATAACATTGTTTAAGTTACTCAAGGCAATGTGAATTAAAACAGAAGAGACATGACTGCATAAATCTTCTGGTTAGAAGCACGAACGTTTAACAAGTTGTTGGGTTGTAGCCTGTAAGTGTAATATAAATATAATGATCTTTCAAATGAAACTCATTTCCAGTGCAGTAGTTGATCACGCAACCTTGGTAATGACACAGCAGCAGTCTACTATGTGCTAAGCACGTTAAAGCAAAATGGAAACAGGCAACAGATTTAAAATGCCGGCATACCAGGTACGTTTACTAATCTACGAGATAACTCAAAGATAAATTATAAAGCCATCAGCACGACACATGCTTGTAACGTGTTTCAAGACATTATGTTGTTTTAAATCCACGACAGGTTTAGACTTCGTGAGATTTGAGGTTCTGACGGCTTCTGGTAGTGGTTTCTGACACTTCAGAGGTATTTTATGCCTCCGTCATCAGGACGATCGCTCTGATGATGGAGGCAGCAAGGGCCTCTGAAACGTTGGTAAACATCTACCAGACTACACGGCGCTACAACCCAGAAGACAGCCACTTTCGAGAAGCGTATATAGTTAATAACTTATACTGGCGATTAGCTTATCTATTTATTATTTTGTAAGCCTATAATTTCTACAAATACAGATTTAAAATTTGTGTAACTTGCCAGGTATAACCTCTTGACTTTATCACCTTCGCCAGTTCTGTCATTTTAAATACAAAATAAATCCATAAATACCAAATTTGTAAACATGTTTATTACACCTTTTCATACAATATTTCACATGGTTTAATGGTACATTGTTTATGGCCATTAAAGTGAAAGCCAGATAGGCTGTAGATTTTGCGTGGTCGTCATGATGTACTGGTTTTGCATTCTACAAAAACTAAAAGATCCTTTATAAAGGTTACGTACTTTTCGAAAATGGGTTAAACATAAACAATCTTACATAACGTAACTGGCACTACCGCAGCTCTCCGCACTCCCGCAATGTTGGTATTATTGATAGTATCAAATTAAAAAAATACAGAGGTCACATAACCTTCAAATGTATGAAGTTTATACCAAGTTTCAGGAAAAACCACCAACTGGTCCAAGCGTTTTAACTATTTTAAGCAGAAGTTCGTTCAAATATTGAAGAATTCAGCTTCCTGATGCTGCTTTAGGAAATAATCGCTGTTTACAATAATAATTAAACGGACCCATAAATACAAAATGCAGTGTTATTTGTTGTTAAAGCTAGTGGGACATATAGTCGCCATAGGGTTAGCTGGGTTTAGTGAGGACAAACATATGGAAGTGATGATACCACAAATCCACCTTTCTTTTTTCACAGTACAAGACGAGTAGACTAAGAATTCGCGGGGATCCTGAAAAGCGCGTAGGCAGTTTATGGCGGTGGCTACTGAAGAAACAAAACAGTCAAGAGAGATCCTACTCATGGCGTTACTATGACTGATTGCCTTAAGAATGCGGCAACTTCTACAACTACAGGATTTGAGACTTTCGCGGCGAGTTCAATCAATAAAATCTTAGCACAACGTAGTTGTGCTGGAAGTCTACATATCTGTACTCAAGAATGCATTGCTAATTTTAACACTAGCAGCGTGGAAACTGTACACAAGAATTAGTAAAAGAAAACACAAATTTATAAAACTTTTTGACAAACTAAACACCCAGTAGCTAAACGTAGACTAAGTTTCTCTTCTATATAATCGTTCTGTTTTTACTTCAGTCATGTGGTCGAACGATCCATAATTTTCTTGATTCTATCAGACAAAAATGTTTTCAGGTAGTCCTTAAACCATTACTGTTTCTCTCTTTTCTATGGCGAATGCTCGTTTTAGATTAAATTTCATTAATATTGACTCCTCTACTGTGCCGGATACGCTAATCGATTTGCTGCTTAGTGCCAGCTCATGTAACAATCTATGATCGCTCAGAAAGTGAACATTTCCAACAAATTTATAAACCAATTAATAAACATTTTTAAAATTTACGTTGGGCGTGAGACGGTATTATGTCGTTTATTTGCGTGTGCAGTTTTATCACACTTGTAATTCTATACAGAATGATTCACTAGTAGTCCTACTGCCTTAAATTTAGGATGTAGCTCGATATTTACAAACTTGTGATAGTCAACTGAACAGAAAATTTAGGATTTTAAACACTAATATGCCGTATCTAGTCACCAGAATAAAAGACAAAATCTTAATAAAGAAATTAAAATCAATCTTTTAAAATGTGTCTAGGTCTGTAGAAGGCAAAATTCCGAACCATAACAAGACTAGGTGGAGAAAATTACTTAATGAGAAACTTCATAAATTGTACTGTTTTCCAACCTATTCAATGATGCCTTATGCAATGTAATTAATCACTTTAGGAATCTTCTTTTTACTCATGGTATCAAAATCTTCCGTGTCATTAAATCTCCAAACAACTGTAATCAAATTCAATCTGACATTGATTTTGTACAAGGCTGGTCCACTTCCAACTTCATGAAACTCAACATTAGTAAAACCAGCGTAATTCCCTTCTCAAGGAAAACTAAAACATTGATCTATGACTATAAAATTTGTCAGTCCTCTGTAACATGTACTGAGTTTGTTAAAGACTTCGGAATATATATTTATTCTAAACTTCGACTCCACAGCCATGTTTACTATGTATTTCACAGTGTATTACTAAGTTGCTGGGTCTTGTTCGCAATTTAACCTTTTCGTTCTCTTATCTCGACTCCCTTAATATGTTATATTTTACTTCAGATAAGGCTTTAGTACGCCTCAGTCTTTTGGGATTCTATTACTACTTCTGATGTCAAAAAAAAGGAACGTATCCAGCAGATGTTTGCAGTCTTTTGTTATAATAGTTTTCTGCCCCATGTGCATTACAGCTAGTATACTAACGCTTCGCAGAAGAAGTATTGTTTTGATGTACTGTTTTCTATCCAATTTTACCGTGATTTGAAATACTGCCCTTCCCTTCTGGAAGCTGTCGGTCTTCGAATTCCTCATTGGTATCTATGAGATTTTTTTTTCAGTCACAGACCTTCAGTTAAAACTGTCCTTCTGCCAGATGCGCATCAGCTGCTAATGTTGTCTGCAATAACTTCGATATATTTGAATCAAAAATTGTTTCCCTAAATTATATTCTGCAATAACTGTATTGATATCCACATATTAGATGTTAATTGCGTTTAGTATAAATTTATATATATATTTCTCTTTACCCCCAACTCTACTCAACACTGAATGTGTGTTATAATTCTAATTTTATAAATATTCTGGTTTAGTACCGTGAGTGTTTTGTATATTTTATTTTCCTTGTAATATAACTGACTTAATTCAATTTAATAATCATTATAATATATTTATATATTCAGTATCAAGTTGCCATTTTGTATTAATGTCATCTACACACATTTAATTTTTTGATAGTCTCTTGTTACCTAGCCGAGTCTTTCCTGAGCAGCTAACAGTCGCTTAGCCACACACAAAATTCCAAAATCTTTACAGAACTCGAAGGTTCATTACCATGTTCCCAAGAGCCCGCCACTGGTCCCTATCCTGAGCCAGATGAATCCAGTCCATATTTCTCTGTGATACATTTTAATAGTATCCTCACATCTAAGTCTAGGCCTTCCTAGCGGTCTCTTTCCTTCTGGTTTCCCCACCAAAACTCTATACTCATTCCTCTTCCTACTCATGCGGACTATACATGCCCTGTCCATTTCACCCTCCTTGTCTTGATCAGTATAATTGTTTTTGGTGAGGAGTACAAATTCTTCAGGCCCCTCTTCACCCTCTTTTCAAACACCCTCAGTCTACCTTCCTCCCCTAGAGCCAGAGACCAAGTTTCACACCCATACAAAACTACAGGCAAAATTATAGTTTTGTATATGTTAATCTTTACTAAATGTTATTAACTGAATAGTGGCAAGCATTACCCAATTAAATCTGCTCTTAATTTCCTCATGAATCAAATTTTGCTTTGTTACTGCCGTTCCGAAATATCTGAACTTTGTCACACGCCCAAAGAATCTATTAGTTATCTTTAATTTATGGTTTTGCCCTGCGTTCTGATGACGAGATATCAACATAGCTTTATACGTGTTTACTTTTGTACTAACCTCCTCACTAGCATGAATTACAGATTCTGTATTTTTCTTTATGGTATTTATACTATCCCCCAATAGATTTACATCATCAGCATAGACCAGAAGCTGATTTGTCCCATTCAATTTCAGTTCCACCTGATTTGATTTTATCTTCATAATTTCATATTCTGAAGCAAAGTTGAAAATCAATGGCGATAAAGCATCTTATTTTATACTGTTTTGAATAATTTATTTATTTATTATTAGAATTATATATAAATAATATTACAAATTCATTCATATAGGCCTGTTAACACAAAATTGTTTGAAACACAAGTGCATTACCATTGAACATATCACAATATTTCATAATTCAACCTTTCACAATGACTGTGTCTTTAATACTTTCAATGTTAAAATAGAGATATGACTTTCAGAAATATTATTTGACAGTGACAATAAATTAGCAACGTGGTTATTTTTTTGTAGAAATTATAAATTAATCACTTGTGATATGTCATGGAAATATACAAACAACGTAAAATAATTTATAACTTTATTCTTTAAAACTTCACAATTAAGTGATAACAAATCATTAGGTACACACAATTTGTAAGAACGACTTAGTATTTGTAATTTTAGTATGCGAGAGAAGCGAGATATCACATATAACATGGGCAAGATTTCACAGTATACATTT
The DNA here is from genome assembly GCF_000696155.1 of Zootermopsis nevadensis. The sequence continues at coordinate 125,233 of NW_019060405.1, forward strand.
ATCTCCTCTGAACTTTTATAAAAGAAAATTTTATGTTTATAGAGTCTGAGATATAGAATTTTAATGCTTTTACATTTTACAAACAAAATAAAATTTATTATTGGCTACCTCAAATTTCAATTTTTAAAATCTTGTAACTGATATTATAAAATACGTAACAGAGAGACGTACAATGATTAATTGTGTTATTGCAAAACGCAAGTACAGATTTGGTACAACCAGTTACTTAGTCTATCTCAGTTCTACATTCTGGAATGTAGGAAAAATACACATACCCGTAAGATAACAGGCCACATTACACAATAAATAATGAGCAATAGGTCAGTTTCAGTCTTGACGTACGGTTACTTATATTCCTGGTGTTTTTTTACAAATAGCATTTGTTGCGACTAAGAACCAAGCTATTTTAAAATGGGAATCTTTCTTCTCAGTAATGTGAAGTTCAGAAAATTCATTAGAGAGAAGTAGCGTATCACAATGAACACAAATTTTAACCGTATGGATTTAATCACAAATGCATTTTAAAAGTTTAAAAATAATTCGAAATATTTTATTATGACAAATATATATATAAAATAAATTACGCAATAAATAATAAAATAAATATCATAAATAAAGTAATAGTAACATTCAGTTTTTATAACTTTGTCCAAGTCATCATTCAATAACCGACAGGTACTCATAAAAACCGAATTTAACACCCGTGCATTTATAATTTAAGAGATAAAATAGTTGGGTATTCTTTTAAATCACCTGCTGAAACCATTATTAAAACATTTTTTTAAATACGCCGATATTTTTTGCTACTAAATTTAACATATTACAGATGTAGGATTTGAGACACATTAAACTGAAAAAAGTTATAAAAATGACAATTAAAATCACATCAATAAATAAGGGAGTGGCAAATTCAATCATTAGACGCAGTCCGCTGGAGTAAACCTACTCTGAAAATAACGCACTCTTAAAATACACATCTAGTCTAAAAAAAGTTTTTAAAACTCCTCTCAAGACACTGGTCTTGTTCCTTTTGTAAGAATAAATAATATAGAATACAATATAAGATTCCAGTTCTTTGATTCAAAATTTCAAAAATAAAAAGCTATAAATAAAATAATAAATAATGTATATGAACAATAGCCACTATCATTATTTTCTCATAATTAAAAAACAGTACCAAGGTTAGGTCCTGAAGATTCTCTGAGCGTTCCTATGCCCTTTGGATGATAAATACAACCCACTTCAACCTTTCTTCCTCTGTGATATCTGGAAGACGGCATATCATCTCTGAGATACGTATACGCCTGGTGGCAGTTAACAGAAATATCACGACAGTAATCGACGTCAGATTTACAATTTGTTATCTGATAAACGTCGCACATAATGCGAGTAATATTACGAGTTTTAAGGACTTGAAAAGGGCAGTGGGAATTTATTTGTAATTCTTCAATAAGTCTTTCTTTATTATTCCATTTATCAATGTAGTCACGCAATTTCTTATACGTCTCAATCTCAGTTCCTGAGTTCCGGTAGGCTCCTTTGCGATCACGGACCGGAAGAGCTACTGGAATCGCTTCTGTCGTCAAAAAAGTTGCAGACAGCAGAACGTAAGCTCCAAAAAGGTACAAAAAAGTTTTTTCTTGCTTCATGGTTGACCACTGACGAAATCTCTGATGTTCCAGCAGATGAAAATTGCACAAGACAGTTGTCTCCACTGAATTTAAAATGTTATTTAAAGTCGTACTGATTGAGCCTATCACATAAATTACACTCCAATAAAAAATATCGATAAATAAATTTCACACTTTGGTAAAAATCTTGCACAGTCAATCTTTCGATCACAGCAAACACTGCTTAAGAACTTGTAGTGCCAAGACAATACAAAATGCTTGAATGCCACAGATAAGATGTGTATCATTTTTATATCCGTATCGAAAAGGAAGCTACACACTATTTTGTTTTCTCCCTCCATTTTTGTACACCAATCAGATCACTTGTCACCTCCCATCTCTCCTAATGCTGTAACCCACCCACGCGACAGCTGTCAGCTCCTGCCATCTCTCAGCTCTTTCTGAACTAAACAACTTTTACAAGTTTACTCGTGTAAGGTAGTTAATGACGCAATACTGTCCGAGATGTGAAACAACGTGATCATTAACAACGCTACACTGGAACCGGAAAATCGCCGCTTAAAGCATCCGAGAGTAGAGTTGCTGAATTTCCACGTGCTTAACAATCAATTAAAGATTTCTGTCTTCTGGGTTGTTACGCTGTGTAGTCTGGTAGATGTTTACCGACGTTTCAGAGGTCATACTGCCTCCGTCTTCAGGGCGATGAATATGCCATTTGGGTGGGTGGCATATTCATCGCCCTGATGATGGAGGCAGCGTGATCTCTGAAACGTTGGTAAACCTCGAACAGACATGACCTCTGAAACGTCGGTAAACATCGACCAGACTTCACACCGCAACAACCCAGAAGACAGAAATCTTCATACCCACCGCTGTGAAAACCTCAAATCTTACATAACAATAAATTGTTTTCCCAACCCATACCACAATTCCTACGCCCATTTAGAACCAATTATATCACACATATAATACACATTTTTTTACATAACTGTTTTTACCTTCAAAATTGTTTATGATTGGTTTATGTTTTGCAAGGAACGATAGTAAAGTTGTTTCGGTTTCAGTTGGCGTTTTCGCCTGTAAATTTTCTTGAAAGCACGGCAATGCATTTAGTAACTCGTAATTAGGATGAAGAGACTCTTACTATACAGTTATATTGTCAGAAGCTTTCAGAGAATCATTAAGCCTGTTTGCTAACTAATTCTCTCGCCGTGATAAAGGATGCAGCAAGTACGTCTGAAACGTCTGTAAACTTCTACCAGACTACATGGTACAACAGTCCAGAAGACAGCCATCTTAATTGTATGCGTTCCATATAAACGACAGTGCACCTATCGTCATTAGTAGTCGAAATTTCGTCATATAACGTGCGAGGTACTGAAAGGTTTGGCCGGAAATTGAACTTGAGATAAATAGCTTAAATGTTTTCCTGGGTATTAATACTGACGTTTAGAAACCGTAACGTGTGTGAATGTTGATAAGGGTAGAGGCGAACTTGCAGAACTGTCAGTGAGTGAGCACTTTACGTCCCATCTTTATTAAATTGTTGCTGGTGCGATGACTGACATGAGATCCTGACCTCATGAATTCATCTCCGAATCATTTTATAGTTGCACAGGCTTTGTGAACAACGTAAAAATAAGTAGTATTCCGAAAACTGCTTATTCTAAGCAAGTTCGAAGCGTGTTAGTTATCATCTATGACAGTCGATTCAAAATGTATTGAATTCAACATGATAGCGTCGATAATTCAACATTATAGTGTTTATAATTCAATACGATAATGTCGATAATTCAATATGAGTGTCGATAATTCAACATTACAGTGTTGATTAATATAATAGTGTTGATAATTCAATATGACGGTGACCATAATTCAGCATGACAGTGTTGATAATTTAACATTATATTATTTATAATTTAATATGACAATGTTGATAATTCAGTATGATAGTGTTGACAATTCTTCATGATTGTGTCGATATTTCATATTATGGTTTTGATAATTCAATACGATCGTGTTGATAATTCAATACGATCGTGTTGATAATTCAGTATAATAGTGTTGATGATTCAGTATAATAGTGAAGATAGCTGAGCACGATAGTTTCGATATTTTATGTAATGGTGTTGATAATTCAATATGATAGTGTTGATAATTCAATATAATAGTGTTGATGATTTAAAGTTGTGTTGATAGTGAAGATAATTGAGCATGATGTTCCGTCTAGTAAAGTTATGGCCCATTTAGAACGTTTTACCTTCTTCAGCATTAAAGCAACCCCAAAATCACATTCTCTTTAGTGTAATTGCTTCCGCATCAGCTGCAGAAGAAAGGACAAAGCTTAAAACTGCTCCAAAGAAAGTACATGTTTGGACCCACAGAACTTTCAGATTTACGCTACGACCACCATAAGGCGTAAGTCGTTCGAAAAGCAATTTTTATTTTCAAATTAAAAGTAACAGAGAATCAAACAGAACAGCGCATGTCAGAATCTGATCGACACGTCCTGTTTTTTACAATGCCAAACATAATAGAATAATAGATTATTTAAAATAAGGCAATTAACTGATTTACATATTGATTCTTCGAACGTTTAACGACTGTTTAACATTGTCATAAAAGCCAACAAGTAAAAGAAACTGCAAATGCCCTTCGTCTTATTTTTTGAAATATTTGCGTACTAATTGTATAAATGATCTCGGTGTTTTGTTAGACAGTAAACTGTATTTCCACTGTCATGTAAATTGTGTTTATTCCCAGGCACTAAGGACCTTAGGGCTTATTCGTTTTATTACTTATAATTTTTCCTCTCTAGACAGCCTTGTTGTTTTATATAATGCTTTAATTAGGTCAAAGCTTGAGTAAGCCTCGGTCGTTTGGAATAATCTTACACAGACAGATTCTAATAAATTAGAAAATATTCAAAGAAAATTTGCCAGTTTATGCAATTACCGATTTTTCCAGTTTAATATCCCCCGAAAATATGAACTGATCCTATCTACTTTAAATTTTAGAACACTTTATTCCAGACGACGACATCTCAATGCGTTATTTCTTATTAATGTATTTAAGGGCAAAATAAATTGCCATTCCATTATGGACGCTGTTGGTTTACGTGTGCCGGCGAGGCAAATAAGAGAATTTTCTACTTTTAGTGTGAGCAGGGCACTAAGGCATAGTCCTTCAGCCAGGTGCGTCATCGCTGCAAATGACGTATGTAAATCTTTGGACGTATTTAGCACAAACATTGTCTCCCTTGAGCGAACGTTCTCAACAAGGGAAATGATCTAGCTTGGTTATCTGTCTTTTTATATTTTGTAAAGTGTTACAATTATATTAGTGTTCCCTACGTGGATTATTTTGTTTTTATTTATATTCCTTCATTTTTTGCTCTGTGTTAATATTGTTTCTATTTTGAGTTTGCCTGTACTTGGCAGTTACATTTAATACTGTACATGTATAAGTTTAGTTAATCCGTTTGTGTAATATTATCCATTATTATTTCACTAGTATTGTATATATTATCAGTGTTTGCCTGTTATTGGCTTCTTGCTGTTGGCAAACACGTAAATAAATTAATTGAATTGAATTGAATATATTGTAGCATATTAGATTAAACTTTTACGGAAAACCAAGACAATTAATCGCATTAGATAAAAATTTAAAGCCAGTTTTTGGATCTGATGAGCAGAAATCAATAAGTTAAATAAGGTAGTAGGTGGATGATAAATTAATGGTAAAACAGAGTGTGAAGAATTTTTGGGGCGTGGAATATAGTTCTACGCATTCTTAACCTCGGAATAACATGGAAGTAATGACGTAAACCTAAATAGACAATGTTAGGTTTACAGGCCTTGAAATTCAATGATAGTAGCCAAATTTTAAAGAAAGGAGTAATCTTATGCTAAAGGTTTGTAAAATAAGATCCGAACATGACTCTTCTGGAATGTTGCGCCAGCTCGTCTGGTTGAAGTTTACTGACGTTTCAGAGGTGCTTACTGCAGTATGCAGTCTGAACTAACTGATGGCATTTCTTTATACGAAGGTCACCATACCCCACTTCCAAATTCGTTACCAGTAATGATGCCGATAAACTTTTATATGGGTGGAAATTTATGTAGAATTATATACTATAATTCTTTTAAAATAATCAGTTAAATTTAGGCCTAAAATAATAACAAAAAATAAAACAAGGAAATTCAACCAAACGACGCTTTTTTAGTGTCACTGAAAATGATTCACTCACTGGATCGAGTTTCAGTTTAAACCCGGAGTTTTCACTTAAGCGACGATTTATTAAAAGCTCAACAACTTTATATTAACTTTTCAGGTGAATTAACGAAAATAAGTAAATAAAGGTTCGTAAAGGGAAGACACAGTACTTAAATATAATGACAGTCTGTTCCTTGTCGTGTTGCCTTGTAAACAGATGTATGAAACGATTGAATTTGTAAATGAAACCACACTCAATTTAAATATTTTGATATTCTAATTTCCATTCCTGAATAAAGGGGAAAATAAAGTCAAATATAAAACACACAACGCCTATAACGTGTCCTTGATTTCAATCAGTGATAATCTCTCAAAGAAGACTTCCTGCAGAAGATTAAACACACATTATGATAACTGTTCTATAAGGCTCCTTACACTTAGTCATATCAAAATGTCGTAATCCAAACACAGACCTGCAATAGCACTCACTGTACACCTAAAGCCATTCATTTGGTATAACATCAATAATTTAACAATAACAATAAACTTGCGGATTTTTGGACTTCAGCTTTTTTATTGCTAATGTAGATTAGCATGTTTATTTAACAATGGAATGTTATTTTTAACATTGAGCAGGACTGTTGCGTAGAAAATAACACATACAAATGTTAAAGGCCGTTCAATATTTAAAACTACGCAATAAAACATAAAACATAAATAAGCAGACAAAAGTCCGAGATCAATAATACATGTAGGCATATAAAACTACTCTTAAAATGGAAAATATAAATATATAAGTCAGTAATAAATGTAGGTATAATAATATAGTAATAAATTAAGTCTATCCTATACCACTGAGTAATGAACATTACTAGATCCCTTAAAACTAAATTGGCACAGCGTATAAGCCTAATTGCATTTAAATACAGCTATAATCAACGTGATTGAAAAAAAAAATGTTAGTCTTATACTACATAACACTTAGGCTATGTATCTATAAAGTTCAGATAGGCTATAGGACAAATGTATAGCAAATAAAAATAATAATACACTCAAATAAATAAGTTATAACAATTATTTATTTTAATCCGTCTTATCACAATATTTACAATTTCTTATAATTAAGATAATAAATCGATTTACATTTTGGAACATCTTTTACACAACATGTTTCAGTTTTTATAAAACCATCCAAAATTGAAAAACAAATGGCATGAAACATCACCAAAATGGAATCATATTTGAGTTTTAAGTTCGTAAATAATTTACACCTGATGATGGTTTTATAAAAACTGAAACATGTTGTGTAAAAGATGTTCCAAAATGTAAATCGATCAATCGATATGGAACATCAATGATATTTTATTATCTTAATTATAAGAAATTTTAAATATTGTGATAAGACGGATTAAAATAAATAATTGTTATAATATTCACAATATGACGCAATTACACTATCTTATAAATAAGTTATACTTACAAGTAAGCTAATTTGGCTCAGAGAACAAATTGGTTTGAACTGCGCCGGTAATAATTTGGATATATTCGACTCTAGTAATTTAAATACAATTAACGTATTACTGAGTCAGTTAAAATTGATTAATAAACCAAGTTGTGATAAGATTATACACATTTAATATAAGCTTACATGTTTATATATAAAGTCTTATCTAAACACTTGAAAATCAACCGCACCTAGACCTAACAAAGAACTAGGAACTGACACTGTAAACCTCATTTTCTTGAATGACGGCATCACCGAATCTTCCTTTCATTCTTTGACTTAGGAAACTGATGGTCGAGGAGGTTTCGTTTCTATGGATTGGCCACTCTGTTTCGGATTGTATATGCACCCCATTTCTACGTCTCTCGCAATTTCCTTCCGTCTTCTTGTGGGTCTTTTCATTGTGTTCAATTGTGCCCGGGATATGTACCCTTGCTCACAGTCTGTACACCGACCTTCATTCTTTCCAGAACATTTCGTGAAGTCACATATCACACGAAGAAAACCATTTATTTTGAACACCTTGAAAGGACACTTAGCACTAACTTCGAAATCGCTTAAATGTTTCCTTTCGTTTTCGTGGGTTCTTAATTCTTTACGCAAGTCGTAATACGAGTCGTAATAAGCCTTTAACTCTCGTTTGGACCTTCTCGTTCGTTGCATGGCGTCGGCAAACCGCACAGCAGCTGTCTCTATCGTCAGGAAGTGCGTTATAAAAAAAATGAAGCTCGCTGTCCGCATGAAGTTACTGGATGTTTGTTTCATGATGTTGTAAAGGCGATCAATCGAGCAGGTTTTTATATTCCAGCCAATCCAGACGATTTACGTAACTTATGACGTCACGTCCTAAACCACAGATTTTATCCTCGGTTCAATTTGGTGACACACCACTACGACGTCACAAAGTCTTACGTCTTTTTTGTGTTATATCCAAAATTTTCAAACGCAGGTTCTGATTAAAAATTTTCCCTGTCGGTTTACAGGAAAATAAGATGGAGTTTATATATATTCAATACACGGACTGAAGATGTATTGTTGCGATTCCTATATTATTATTATTATTATTCAATAACGACGATATGACAATGCAACAGTTACTGTTAGACTTTGTCGTTTTCGTACCGACGACTGCACTGATTTGTCACAAACTGCAGTATTTTACTTTCAAAAATGTTAACTTATATTCATTCGACTTTTCCCCACTCCACATCGTCTTTCTGTGCTTCCGATTGGTTGAACTTCCTACCCACGCGCGCAAGTCTATTTAACGTTATCACTTAGTGAGACACCGGAAGATTATGAACTCTTTTATCAAGCATGATTGTTTTGTGTTAATGTTGAACTCAAATAAAAAGAAATCCCTCACTATCCGGGGTTCCTATCCAGATTTCTTCAACGACGGATTTTAGTTGTATTCATACGCGGTTTTCAAATTGTGTTCTATCAAAATAATTAGGTAGTTTCAGCGGTAACAGATCAGTGTTTGTTAGCGGCAACGCAAATCAGTTTTCGGGGTTCGAATCTGCGGTACAACGTTTATGACATTTTTTACATATTCTACGTCTGTGGGTTTACACATTTGTGTTTCGCCAAGAAACAGACAGGTCAGACTCTGATGAGTTTTAACATCGGCCACTGTTACTCTAGATTCTCTCATAAGGCCTTGGTCTTCAGAACCGCGTTTTTCCCCTCCCCCCTCTTTCTTCCAGCCACGATGCTTTCCATGAACGTAACGACTACTGCAGAAGAGGACTGCTGTACTTTTAAAGAATTCTATTACCTACCTATGAATTAAATGCAAAACCGATACGAAGATTAGGTAACAATTGAAGCTGCCTAGGCAGCAGAGTGATGTGGGAAGAGAAAAGTTATTTTCGGGCTACCAGCCTTATCAGTTGCTTTAATGGAGGACACACCAACGTTTCGAGAATCATCTTCCTCGCCGTCCACAGGGTACTCAGACTGAACTTCAGTACCACTTGAAACGGCTGATAGCCCGACAAGAATTCATTATACATAATCGTCGTGGAAGCTTCTTATCATAAAGAAGTAATATGAGTGTTTCAATATCAGTAATTCAGTTGACTATTAGTGCTAAACCAAGTTACAGGCGTAATACTGCCTGCCAAATCCTTTATCTTGACAGCTGTTCTTCTATCAGTGAGTTCAATGTTACAAAAACCATTAATTTGAACGCTGTAATTTATGAATATGCGTTTGTTAAACCAAGAAAAGACACATCGTAAATTTTCAATTGTACATGAAAAATGTTAATAAACTGAATAAAATGTTATATCTACACTATGTGAATAAACCCAAGTTTTCAAAGAGAAGAGAAAATTGTGTTTCACTAGGATATCTTTCGAAACTAAGGCACACCAATGCCTAAACCCGCTTTTGATTAAAAACAAGGAACTAAAAGTTTATGAATGTAAAACCAACCTTGTCATAAGAGGATATTTACATTTTTACATAATTTAAGATTGAGAGTGTAGGCTTATATGTAATCTTGTAATCCACAATATCACTCGTAAAACGCTTTTGTTAAAACTTAAGTGTACTCAACGCTTAGGTAATCAAGAAGCTATCTTCCTTTCGCGAAACTCGACAGTGCACTACCGTGTCCACAAGACAGCCTGGCACAGGTCTTTATTTTAAACCAAATGAATCAAATACAACTTTTTCCAAAATGTCATTCCCATCTACGCCTAGATTTTCCGAGTGGTTTTTTTCCCTTTCCAACAAAAATTTTTAACACTTCTCTCATCCTCTCGAATTATAGCTACAGGATCTGCATTCAGATTAAAGTAATTAAATGGCAGTATAACAGCCAGCAAAACTACAAAATCGGACGTCACGTTACGCCCAAGTGCAGTTCTTATGCATTGAAAAGTGATCAGCTTCGTTGTCTTGTGTCCAGGGGATGTCTAAGTGTCTAACTAACTCAATTGTAATAGAATCCGCAGGTCCAACTGCCCGCCACCGGCCACGATCCTGAGCCAGCTCCATCCATTTTCCATTCTATATCCCATCTCCCTAAGAATATCTTGATATTATCCTCCCATCTCCTTCTTGATCTGCCTAGTTGGTGTTTTCTATAATAATTTCCCTCCAAAATTCTGTTATTATTAGATTGTTTAAAGTGATAATCCCATCATTATTAACAATTTATATGAAACTCTGATTATCACTGTTTCTAACATCCCAACTGCCTACACTGGAATCCCCTAGTAAAACATTAAAGCGGTAATTAGTTTCGCAACAAAAATTTATTTTTATCATTATATGGAGAATGCTGTAACGCCAATTATATTGGAAATAACATGGCAAGAAACTGACAAACTGAAGTCAAATGTGGTACTAGACACTTATGCGCCCTAGAAAAAGTTTGAATATTACGCCCCCCCCGTAAAACACAAATTTTTCCTTTCAGTCATAACTTCAGTATATTTACAATGTAGCGGTATAACATAAAATATAACTCAATAACATTTTTTAAGTACAATGGAACACTAGCAATCTAAAGTTCGTTTTAATAGAAGCTCATTTAAGATAAGCCTTGTTCATTTAGGTATCTGCATACGCAGTTGAATCTGTAGATTATCTAAGAATGTAGGCTTTAGTTTAAATTCACACATCATTTAACACAGTTCCTCTCCTCTTTAAACGAATGTGCAAACAAATGACAAATCAGTGAATAAGTGTATTAGTTCTGACTACCGTAATTGGTTATCTGTCCTTTTGAGATTAGCCATTTCACTCTGACACCAGTCATGCAAACAAATGACGAATCAGTGTATTAGTTCTGGCTACCGTAATTGGTTATCTGTGCTTTTGCGATTAGCCATTTCACTCTGACACCAGTCTGCAAGTTCGATGTAGCAACGAAATTATAATCATGAGGTACCGGGTTCTTAACTTCTCCTCATATTGTTTTCATTGTCTCCATTAGGCGCTTCAGAAGAATACAGAAATGTTACGAAGAAATATACCACGATAATGCAAATCCCCGGCGTTAACAACACAATTATCTCTCAAAAATATTTAACGCTACATCTTCGGGCATTCGAAAAATGTTCTTAGACTGCGACAATAGTAACTACGTTTCACTTATGGCCTTACCGACGATGTCGCGGAGTGCACCGGGGTAGTGGGTGGGTGACCACTTGATCGGAGGAACTCCCTTCGTGCCCAAGTCCCCCATAGCGGATATGGATGTCACGGTGGGTACTATACTCAGGCCTACAGCCACAAGTTCCGGCACTACGACGGGACCCACTACGTCGATGGAAGCAACCTCACGGCGCACCTATCACGGGGCTCCCGGTGACGTGTCCGGGCCGCTGAGTTTCACGTCTAGTATCATTGCTTCCCACGCCCAAGTTAAAACAGCAGCTCTTCCTGGGTAGGGACTCAATAAAACACCAGTGTACGTCTCCGAAGTGAGAAGCACGCATTTTCTTGGACGCGAAATCCGGCCCAGATTCAAGAGAGATCCTGACGCTGGTGTCTGAGACTACCAGTGAGACGGCGTCGATTACCCCAACCTGCAAAGCTTTTTAAAAGGCAATAAGGTCTCGTTTAATCTAATCACAACAAAAGATTCCAACACTTACAGAGTGATTATAAAAGGTATTTCCCCAAACAACCCTCCAAAAACCATTAAGAATGAACTACATGCACTTGAGCTGGTAGTTAAAAACGTTAACCCAACGACCGCATGGAGAGACAAAACGTCTCTCCCCATGCACATAGTCGAATTAGGTAACGTTCAATAGAGTCGGAGTGTCTCATAGCTGTCCCATCTCTACTCTTTTACTGTGGAATCTTACAAGTGACGAACCAAGCCGCTCGAGTGCGTTCGGTGCCAACATTCTCTTCACGTGGTGGCAAACTGTCAGGTCTCTCCAGTTTGTAACCAGGGTGATTAGGAATACTGGCAATGTGATTAGAGATCTGTGCCGACTTGCGCTCTGTGCTATGTCGATGAGCAGACCTCGAAATACAGGGAGTTCCCCTTCTTCCGTGAACTTACGGAGAGGGAGACGAAGTACAGACCTCTACAAGGAAACTCAAAACGAAGTACTGCTAGATCGCCCCCTAGTGCGTGCTGCGAAATGCTTGGAGTAGGCAACTCGACCTTGTAAGCACACAAATAACACGTCCGTCAACACATCCCTACATTTTGAACCAACCACCGCAGGTCTTACGGTAGCACTCCGGGCAATCCCGCGGCATGCCGACGCAACGCTAATTGGCCGTGTTGCGTCCGGTCCAACATTTCAACGCAATTCTTTCTATGTGCTACGTCTGACACACTTTAGTAATGACTACCGATGATGTAAAGCCAGAAAAAGTAGTGGGTTGTACTGTTGACGGCTGCGAGAAATGTTTCTTATAACGATCTTCGCAAATACCAAATGAAAATTGGCCAAAATCACAGTGAATCTGAGCTAGAAATCTCATATGTAACATGAAAGCAGTAATTGTAGATTCGTATGAATATTAAGGTAAATCCGGGAGAGACGTCGCATTTTTTAGTTCGGTGGGTTCCGGTAATCCTCGGCCGATGGCAGTAAACGTCCTTGTTCAGTGAGCCAAGAGAAATGCAAATCTTGTGAGTGCACGCACTGAAAATCGGTGCTGTTTTGCAATAGTTATAACTGATTTTACGCGATGATCTTGTTAATTTTATGCTCGAAATTATTTCTATTTTTCATAAAATGTGTCTTTGCTAGTTCCAGTCCAATTAACTATAAAATCGCGATACATTAGAGGTTTTCAGAGTTGTTGGTCTTGACTTTGCACGATGTGGCCGCCATGTTGGTCATTGGGTAAGGATAAGTGGGAGAGCGCGGCTTCTCTTCCTGAAGATAAGGATAAAGGCCGCAGGAAATTAATAATAATAATAATCCGTGGCGTAACAGCTCCAGAGAGCCAAAGCCGACTAGCTTGACTGCTGGCCTCACGTTCACATGCCTAAGCAGAGGTAAACGATCATTGTCTAACGTTTAGACTCTAAATTCAATGGTTTACACTTTGATTCCAAGCAACCTCTGGAACATTTCTCTTTCAATTTACTTACTTAATAACTGAAAATTAATTAGAATATTCATTACCCTTTTAATTTTTATGGATATTCACATATTTTTTCCATTTTAATGTTCATATTAATTCATTACTTTGAATGAAGTTAATCAGTTTTCATTTAGATATGTTTCTTTTTGAATTCACAGGATATTTTCAAAGAGCGGCATCTCTCCGGCATCTCCGGGAGAGACGCAGCAAAGACAATTTTTTTATCGCTCTGTTTCTCTGAGAATTTATTTGCTGTAGACATTTTGTTTATGGCTTAGTATAATAGAGGTCTTAAATATATCTCTGAATTTTCAGCCGTTTTGACCGTTTTCGGATTGAGTTAAAACAAATGTTGCAAAAAGTGCGGCATCTCTCCTGGAATTACCCTAGTAAGGGTAATCAGCTTTATTGTACTTACATATAAAACCACGTAACGTAGGAAGCCCATACAAATCTGAAACAGACAAAAACAATCAATGAAAACGATATATAAATCAGACTCCTGAAGGAAATATTAAAATTCATAAACAAAATATAAGTTATACTTCTGAAAGAAAATAATTTAAGATTATTGTAAACTATAAAGTCAACTTCTATAATGCGACATTTCAAAAACTGTTTGGTATTTGTCTTCAACATTAGTACAAATAAATTATAAATTAGTAATTTCAATACTACTCGCCTAATTTCGATAAAATTTGAACTGCAAACCTGCGCTAAAATTAGTCGAGAGAATTTATTTTTGGTACGTACTGTTCCGACCAACAGGCTTTTAACCTCTACTAAGAAACTGACAGTGAATTTAGAGCTGGGGAATTGGATAGTTGTAGCATATCCCAACCAAGGTGAATGTGTATGTGGCGAAAAAAGGAACTAGTGGCTCTACCATTTTATTTATTAGCCAGACACAAATATCAGAGACCAAGGGATCTTCCAAATAAATACAAACAATAAAATCAAGCATTTAAGAAACAAATCGAACAAAGACCAGGAGGATCACAACACACCAGAACAGATGAACTACGAAGGAAAGCAAACAAACACGAATACGATGATTGTCTTCTGAGATTTTACGCCGTGCAAATTGGTAAAAAATCGCACACATATCATAAATGCTTGCCTCCTCCATTATCAGCTTGATCCTTGATGATGGAGGCAGCAAGCACCTCTGAACTTCGATTAACTCCTACTGGAATGCACGGCGCAGCAACTCAAAACACAGACATCTTCAAACCACAAATAAATTAAATTAATATAGGTGCAGAAGATATTTCTTCGTGATTCTGGAGCACAGAGCTTGACGGTGTGGCTTCAACAGCCAATGGAGATACCGCAGCAAATAGTGTGAAATCTTGTCCCTCGCGTTATGGAAATAATATATTTTACGGGGGTTGAAGACACGGTGCTTAGGAGAACAATTGGACCAAACATAAAAGAGGTGACGGGAGGCTAGAGGAAACTTCATAATGCGGATAATCATAATTTGTGCTTCTCAGCAGATATTAAGAATATACGTCAAGGTGGATGAGATGAACAGGGCACGTAGCACATGAGTAGTTGAGAAATTCGTACAAAATTATAATTGGGAAGCCTGAAGGGAAAAGACCACTCGAAAGACCTAGGCGAAAACGCGAGTATAATATTAAAATAGATCTTAATAATACATTATTTGAGATGTGATTGGATTTGCCTGGCTCAGGATAGGGGTGGCGGGCTCTTGCGATCAAGGTAATAAACCTTCTGGTTATATGAAAAGTGGCAAATTTGTTGACTAACTAGTTTCCCAAAAAAATACTCTGCTTCACGGTGTGATTGTGTTTGTTTACTTATTTGTTACAAGTAAATACAGAATTATTACATTACATCTATGTCCGTCATAAACTTACAAATGTGGCAGTTGTCTTACTAAAGCAGCTAGCAGAAAAATGTGGGTCCTGAAAAGAATACATAACTTAAACTCGCAACCAGAAGGACGGCATCTCAGCAATCACACTAGCTAGGTTCTTATATACTAAATTTCTTCCACAAACAAGTTACTGTCTGACGTCAAACTCTCGCTTTCAAAGAAAAGACATTAAATTTACTTTCTCAATACACCATCTAACACAATCAGAATTAAGTGCCTCGTCTTTTTCCCCTCCAGAAAAGATCGCAGGGTGTTACGCGAAGTTTCACAAATTGGAAGGCATTTTCAAAACTCCAACAAAAGCCTTCTTTGTTCCCTTATTCCGCCATAGGTCATAGGGTCTCATCTTTCAAAATCACGTACTTTTCCGTATTAATTCTTAACATCAAAACACGGGTGTCGATCATAACATCAGTAGCAAATCCACCGACAATGATTTTTCCAACAATTTCACTAAATAAGAACCTATGTTTCTTCTGCAGGGTGGAGCACATACCTTCTTTAAAATCTGCTAGTGCGTCCATCTTGGCAAGAAACTGCTCTCCTATTGAAGGAACCCAAAGTTTCATAACATGTTCGTAAGAGGCGGTCATTGTCAATCGATATGAAATATCACATCAATATTAGAAGTTATCATATCGGCATTGCGTGGTTTTATTGGATTAAAAAAATTATTTGCTTCAGCCTTATACACAATTCCTATTATTTTTACTGCGAGTTGTCGTACATCAATTTATATTGTAATGTAAAGTTCCACTACTGATTAAAGAGTTTTGACTAAATATCAGTGATATAACTACTAGCCCTATAGGACATTAATAACAAAAGGTGGGTGGTAAACATCCGGCCTTACAATACAAGTATCAATAAAGTTAATACCCAACTCAGTGAAGTTCGTAAATACTAGGTCTAGGATTTGTTATAATGAGTTAAATGTTAATATCAATATAACCGTAAATCAAGCATACAGGACTGTAAGATGTTATAACGTCTGCTCTACCGACCTAATAAATTATAAGTTTATAACAAAATATTACTTAAATCCGTATGTGCTTTTCGTGCGTTTACATACTAATAGAGTATTCGTTACAGTATGAACTGAATTATTTTTAATTAATCTGAAAAATATCAATCAACTACGTTTCTATTTAATATTTATTTAGAGTATATAGCTGATTATTGGATAGAATCGTATTAATTAACTGCAATTATATCCTCTAATATCGCAGCGTATGTGTTTCTGTTTGTTACAAACCATGAGAAACTTTAAATTACGTCTGTATTCACAAGTAAATAAAATCAAAATTAAAAAAATATTTACCGAATCTTATCCAACGTCTAAGTCTTCGCTTGCTGTGTACCTTCATTTGACTTGCTACAAATACACCCAGATTTAACACTGATGTTTGTATTGGTTCCTATGAGTACGATGTTCTGTTCGCATACATCAGGTTTTACTCGACTTCTTCACATTCTAGTTCATCAAACTTCACTAGCTTCACCGTGAATGAACACAATGCCCTTTCAACTAATTCGGATGCAATAGATCGTCTTTCAGTGGCTGAAGGCAATGTTTCTGTTTCTGAGACCAAAACAAACATGGCGGAACAGCACAGTCGACGGTCTGCGCATGGGCGAGCAGACGACGGCAGGAGCAGGGTCTGATGGTCCAGGTACGAGGTTATGGCTCCAACGACCTGTATTTCTTGTAGTAGTCAAATATTTTTTAAAGCTGAGGTAAACGGAAAATTACCACTCTAAATCTGAATCCTTCACAAAACTTACAGCTGCTTTAATCGCTACATTCAATTTTCTGTCTAGCCATACTGAAGCAGGAAACATATTTCACGTATTTTAAAAGCACGGGCACAGAAAATAAGAATGGCCCAGTGTTTATAGGACATATAAGTCACGTATTCATATATTAATATCCTTCTAAAAATGTTAAATAAACTGGCGTGATTCCACTGCTTCAAGTGAAACAACTTATTTCCGTTTCAAGTGTCTTTCAGTTTTCGTTGTCATGTTACACTTTGCGTACGTGACCAAAGAAACGTAGTGTACATTATCTTTATTCCATCAGTTTCTTAAGGGTGTACGTGACCAAATAAACGTGGTGCGCATTTTCTAGAACCCAGGAATCCGTAAAAGATCCCTTTACCCGGCAGATTTGCATGGTGTAACAACACGTCATTATTCTCGACCTATTTCAATCCGAGATAAGGAAATCGGTTGATTCATCTTTGTACTAGTTCATCAAGGAAACATTCCATGATGCACCATGCATGTTTCTGAATCGCTGTTGTAATTAACGAAATGTCCCTCAAAAGTACCGATTAGGTACCTGCAAAATAATATAATTCTTAAGAAGTCAAAAATAAATTCATGAAAGTTTAGCGTTTGTTGATCAAGGTTACTAGCATTTAAAGTAATTCACCTTATTATGAGCCTCATTTTATGACGCCAACGAAACTAAGGGTCAATTGCACATCTTCTTCTTAAAGATTGCAGACCGATGGCGACTACTTATATTTTTTATAATTACGATTTATAAAATAGCACATACGGAAGTACATTTCTAATTAAAACATAAATATTCTAAGTATGTTACTAACCTAACCTAACCTAACCTAACCTAACTGTTTTCTTAAGTGCGCCTTATTACTCGCGGGTGCCTTAAATTGTTGAATCTGTTTTATTCTTTGCTGAATCCAAAGATAAATGCACCAAAGTATTGATAAACCTGTCAAGTTTTAGCATTTTTTATCACTTAAACGTTGCCATTCTAAAATCTGTACTTCGTTACAACAAACAAGGGTCATTACATTTGCACTCAGTTTTAAATTACACCGAATTTCTTCCCAAACTTTTTTTTGTCATCTCATGACCACGTCCAGAGTATCATGAATGATTTATTAAAGATGGGAAATATGTTCTTAATAAAGCTAACGTGCGTGAGATGCAGATCTATCAAAAAACACAGGGTCTTCACACTTGTTTAATGTTTGTATGCCTTAACCAAAACTGCTGAGTCCTTAACAATTCTTTCAACATGTACCATACTAGAACATTACCCATGGCCTTCATCATGTACCATACTAGAACATTACCCATGAAGAATAATGGTAAAATCTAAATTAGGATTTACAAAGACGTTTCACCGACAAGTTCAACAAACTGGCATATAAAAATTAAAATCATTGCTTATCTTCAGTTAACTAAAGAATATAATACGATTTAATGTAGTGTAAACAGTGATTTTAAAAAAATATCATCAACCAACCCGCCAACACAAATATTTCAACATATCGTAGGCTATTCATTGTAGTACTTGATTTGTCTGTAATACAAAGTCAAGGTCCTCATTTTATGCTGACCTGTCATCAGCTGATTTCCGATACACAATCAAATCAATAGAGAAGAAAGAAAACAACATTTAAAAAGTTTATTCTTACGTTTCAGTGACGCTCATACCTCTACAATGTCAGCAATGTAATAGTATTTTAAGAAACGATCACCAAACAACACCAATCAGATAAGCCTATGTACCAAAATCATATGGACCTTTCACATTAAAATGTAGGCATCCTACACCAAATTTAATCGAAAACCATTACGTAATTTAAGTCATGGAACATGCAGGCAGACAAACATGACCTAATTATATTCGTAAACAAACTGTGTAACAAAATAGGAGGCCTATAAACATAAATTTAAGCATTGAAGTAAAATATCAACGGAAAATTAGACTTTAAAAAATATTAACGGAATGTTATGTCAACTGCTGCTTCGCTTATACCATCTAGAATGTTTACTTTCTAGCGTCATAACCTTGCAGCTTTCCTTCGCTTTGTTATTACTTTAAAATTTACGTTTTGATTTCATAATGTTATCTGATGACAGTAACATAAACAATAAAACAGGAAAAACAACACAGCAAGAGGAAGAAATCGCTGAGTAAAATATTTTCACTCTTAAATATTCTAAATAAACAAATTCTGTTGATCACACAATACACAGGCAAAAGTTAAACACTCTATACATTTTTAGCCAGCAGTGATATTTTTCGTATGCTGCTAAAGCGTGTTTGGCAGACCATGTATTGCCGAATTCTCTGCGTTCAGGAAATAATTGTTGGCATTTATTTTCACATATATTTAAACCCGCTCTGAACAAAGCCGAGTTAGAGGAGAGTTTACTACAGACTGTCCCAAAAAGATATTACACAAATTCAATTAATCCCATAAAGAATTTTACACAACTAAACCATTAAATACGTCAACATTGACACTTTGTGAATTAGCAAACACAGTTTATGTTTTCAAAATGACCACCGTAAATGTCTT
This sequence comes from Zootermopsis nevadensis, assembly GCF_000696155.1. The sequence continues at coordinate 144,913 of NW_019060405.1, forward strand.
CCGCAAACACAACACACGGATATCGATAACAAAGTTAATATTCCTTATTATAATATGTATATTTATTGTTATTACAAGATCCGTCCAAAAATAAAGACTATAAAACAATCCGAAATATCCTAGACATTTGTAGATGGGTGAGATTCGATTCAGAGAGCGATCTTGAAGTAACAAGGTGATCACCCTGATAATGGAGGCAGTCAATAAACTTCCGACAGTCTACATTCTCAACTACACAGAAAACAGTCATCTTTACACCCAACGCCGTGGAAACCTCAATCTTACTTGAAGTAGTATTTCATACAACAAATACTCGTGCTAAAAGTATTGCATAACTCCACTGTAATGATTCAGAACTTGTTCTGTTCTAAAAGAATACGTATACAGTGCCTGAACAGTTGTCTAGGAAGAATGTAGCCCATGCAAAACTGCAGTGAAAGCGTGGCCGTATAACTCGTTCTGCACCATCCAAACGCGTCACTTAACTAACTTATCCTCCTCCCACTTACGTAACGCAGTACCTAACATTTAATAAGCCACCATAGTATATCTTAGTGCAGATCCAGTCTCACTGCACCCACTTATCATGTCACGTGAAGATTCCGACTCCGTGCGTAATGACTCCGATCGGGGACTTCCACCACGCTTTACCCTTGACTGCATAACTCGAGGACCGCGGGCCTCTTTCGACGCTCCATCGTCTCAAATAGGCTATAGCCCATCAGTTCTGAGTTATAATTGACTCTTGTGACGATAAAAGTCTATACGTGCATTCGGGAAATACCCGATTCGGATCCCGGCCTGATAATCTATTGTGTCATTTGAGGTCCTTTCATGATTTCTCTCAGCCTGCACGTCAGTGTCGGGGTAATACCTTGAAATAGGCGGTCACCACGTCGTTTCTTTGTTCATTCTCCTTCATTTCTCATTCCCTTTTATTGCATGTTTCTTCCCACCTTCCCTCATTCTTAATTTCGTCCTTTTCGTGTTCCTTATCCCATGTTTATCTTTTTCTAATTCCTTTCTCTCTCTTATGATTTCCCTCTTCTTGTTCTTTTTCTGTTCTCCTTCTCTCTCTCTCTCTCTCTAACCATTCTGTTTGCTTTTAAATTTATTTACTTTACTACTCTCTTTTATTTCACACGTGTCCCTTCCTTTCTTTCTGCCCTCAC
>NW_019060405.1:148731-172949 GCF_000696155.1 Zootermopsis nevadensis
TGTCTATTTTTAGCCGAGTTATTGAAGTTTGAAATTACTTCGACAGAAACTGTCGCTCATTTGGGCGCGATTGCCTCCCCACACCCGGCATTGATTTTAAAGACGTTTTTACGTCAAATGGCAGCAAATTCCTCAGAAACGTCGGTAAATTCTACCATTTCAGTACACTGTGGTACCAAGATGGCTTCAGTAACAAATAATAAATATCTCTCTCGGGACCCTCAAATAGGAATTAATTTGACTGCGTTGAAACAACGTATGCTGCAAATTCATTTGTTGCTATTAAGAAGACAGAATAAATGTAAACGCACATAAACCAAAGAATGGGTGTATACAGGTATATATTTTCATGTATCGTCACCAGAATGAAGGACAAAATTATATTATCTGGATAACTAACACATCCTACGAAAATATCGCAAAGTTTAAATATTTGGAAATAACAGTCAAAAATACATTCGCAGAAAATGAAGAGCAGATTAAATTCAGAAAATGCTTGTAGTCTTTAATTCACAAATTTTCTCGTCATGTCTTCTATCTAAAAACTAAAGAATAAATTTTAATTTCGCCCAAAAAGAGGAAGAAGCTGGATACTTCATAAAGCCACACAATCAGGAACTTCAAAGTTTTTACTCTTCATCGAGTCTCATTAGAATAATACGATAAGTGACCCGAGGGGGGGGGGGGGGGGGGACAATGGGCGTCAGAAGCAGTACGCATAAAAAAATGAGAAACTCATACAAAATTTTATTCGAAAAATCTTAATGAAAGACAACACGTGGGAGACCTTGGCGTAGATGATAGTGTAACATAGAACTGAATTTTTAAAAGATACGGTGTATGTTGACAGATTCAGAAAACAGTCCAGTAACGAGATATTGTTAGCAAGGTAATGAACCTTCTGTTTCCATAAAAATCAAATAATTTTGTGACCAGTTGAAAGAGTAACAGTCCTCAAAAAATACTACCCTCCGTGATGTTAGTAGCTGAACCACGTCTCAGACATTTTTCGTCCAGCTGGAGAAGAAAGCTTCCGATTGGCGGAAATGACACATTCTGAACTGGCGAAGACTCATCTTCCAACTGACGTCAATAATCACACCACCTTCTCCCGCCGGTCAAGAATGTAGTGGGAGGGGGTTCCCCCGCCGATAGTTAACAACTCCTTTCTGCATGTTTGATCTCCAGACTATTCAACAAGTTTCAGTTAAATTTGGCATCGGATTGTCTGTTTAGAAATTGATTTTTGTCGATACCAATCAAGTGCACCCTCATCTTTGCAAAAAGATCAAATCAGTTTTCTCAAAAACTACTCACAATATAAACTAAACCAACAAAATACTTAAAGAAATATAGTCTATTAAACTGTACACAAACGCTGCCCACAGTCTTGTTCTGAATAATAAAATCAAAATCTATTAAGTGTCATAATAAACTCAATAAAATACATTAATTAATTAAATATAAATACCTCTCTGGCAAAAGAATGCAAAGAAATATAAATTATATGATCATTATCACATTGCTAGACCCAACAGTTGACAATATTGTTTCGTATCCGTCAGATCCCGGGATAAAATCTCGGAATCGAGACAAGTGTTCCTAGTTGAAGTATATCGGGGCTTTCCTCAGGAGGTATTAAACTAGTTCCTTCCTTCCTTCTGCGTCCTACAGGTGGACCCCGTCACCCGAGCCTTTGTTATTCCTTTCCTCGCACGTACGTGGCCAAATTGTTGAGGAACTACACGTAAAAATTCCCTGCACTTACAAGAATTACACCCGCGGACCACAAATTTCCCAACAGAAAATGGTTATCGGAACTGTTTTGTGGACTGTGAAGAAACGGCTGCATTCTACCTTCTTAGATTACAGACCCATCCGTAATATCCTCGGATATTCCTGTCCGTATTAACACAAATTTATATTCTTCCTTCATGGGCGGAAATTTCCCACTTAAAGTGGATTCGCTGTTCAGGTCCGAAACCACCACAGACAACGAGAATCTCCTGTATATGATTCATCACTCAACGTTGTCAGTCTGGCCTATGCTGTTAATGTAAACCTTATGTTACGAGAATAAACGTAGAATAAACTATTATATAGAGTGGGTGGGAAGTAAGTAGGCATTAAATAATCGCTGTACATTGGAAATATAGAGGTTATAACCATTTCTCAATGCCTACTTACTTCCCACCCACCCTGTAGTTCACTTTTTAATTTAGGCTGCTTTTGATACTAACAAATCAAAATTGCAATCACGAAGTTAAACAGCAGAACAAAGTCGGTTAAAGAAAAAAAACTTCTGCTAACAAATTGGTTTTACTTTCCTGTTGGAGGGAAAATTCTCGTACGTACTTCGGGCAGGTCATACCACCTCAACATCCGAATGAATTGCGTGATGCAGTCTGTGGCGAAGCGGGAAATTCTGGTTGAGTATAATTAGTTAGTAGAGAGTGAACTCGCCCAATATGCCCCCCCCCCCAATCATAACTAGTCTTTTTTTATCTTATCATAGTGTAGAGCCACGGCGGTCTAGCGGTTAGAACGCTGGCCTTGAAATCCTGGGGGTCTCGGGTTCGATTCCCGGCGGTGCCCGAATTTATAACTTGTGTTGGGCAAGGCCGTGGTCTAGGCATCACGGAGTTTTCCTCCGGGGGCTTCCCCGGTTTCTCCGTGGCATCCCAACAGTTACTCCATTCACACACAGAAGAAGGCAATGGCAAACCACTTCTGGATCATCTGCCAAGAACGTATATGAACAGGTCCCAGTCCGAGAAAAGGATGGAAGGATCCTGTTCATATGGACCTGTCGTCAGACAGAACACTAAATAAATAAAATAAATATCATAGTGTGGTTCAAGCCAGACATTTTCGTCTGTCACAGTGTTACCAAAAGTCCACCTCTGTACACCATTTTCAGACAGTCTACAAATTTGACGTCCATTTCAAAAGTTTATTTTGTAACTACCAGTGCACTTGCGAGTAAGTCGCAATTGTGGCCTCTTTCATTTTCCATGCAAATCATATGGGAAGCCCGTCTTATCCGAATCGATTTAATTTCCCTAACAAAATTAGTTTAAAAGACTATTGCATCAAACTTTTCACTATATGATTTAGTCCAGAACTTTCTTCCTATGTCCGAATATATTTGTTATTCTTGACACTTCATCTTCAACGTATGCTTTTCATGTATAATGAATTACAGCTTCGTCTCTAAAACTATTTTTCTCAACTGTCTTCATAAGCTGGGGTACATAAATATTATCAAATTACAGTAATTACATAAATCGTAACATCTGTAGACCAAATTTTCTGCAGAACGACTACATCCATTGTGACTTGTCCTCTGGATTGTGAAGCCATGTGATCTTGTATAAGGTCAAAGACGTTCCTCCAAAATGTCGGTAACCCAATAGACCACAATCCAAATTTTCACTACATTAAAAATGTCATGTATCATATTATCTTAATCATTTGAGGTACTTGAAAACAGGGAATTTCTTAATACCCTTAGCGACAGTCAGCTTTTCAAAAAGGACTCTGCTCAATGAGGTTAGTACACACAGGCTAAAAACTGGCTGAATGAACAGCGCAGGGTTGAACGTAGTTTTATAAGCCAAGAACTTGTCGTAAACTTAAGAAATGTATTTGAGTTTCTTGAGATTAAAGTTTAACTTGTTCTTTCTTCCTAAGCTACATGCAATCAAGTAGTGTAGGGACATGAGGATTAATCTTCAGGCATTCTGAGACTCGAAACTAAATGTAAATGGTGGATAGCTTAAAGCTCCGGCCTTCTCATCCGCGGACAGGGTCCGCCATGTAAAATTAATAGGAAATCGGATGGGCTTCAGAGCTGGTATGGATATTTCAATGCGCACACGTAATAAGTTTAATTTTTATTGTAGTAAAAGAAGTTTTTGTCTTGACCTGAAATTGTATCGGATTCTGTTGATGTATCGTTCATTCGCCCTAAGTGTTACGCTACATGGAGCGTGTTGCATTCAGTCTCAAGACGATGGGACAGCATTGCAACTAGAATCCTGCACAAAAGGATATTAAGTGTTATTTTTAGTAACTAAGTAGAATCTGATTTGCAGTTACTATCTCACAACACATTGAGACACAACTTAAGTCATAGAACAAAACGTAGATTGATTGGAGAAGTTCCTTGTTGTTATCTGTTTATGTTTGACGTAATTATGATTAAGACCTCGAAAAGGATTTGTTTTCTAGTATGGGTGACGACTATGAACACGTATTTGTGATGTCAAGTTGAACTTTTAGCTTTACCTAATCGAAACATTGAAGAATAATGTAAAATTACCGAAGACAAGACAAAGCACTGTTTTCATTATCCTTATAAGTTGGATTCACCTGTATTACACCTGTATCTATACAAATATTGATATCTTTGGTAACGAGAAGGTGGGGGACACCATTTTAGTATAAAATCGCTTATTGTTAATAAAGATATATCAAACAAGAGGATAACAAATTGTACTGATGCTGTAGAACTAGGAAATCTAGGAAATGTCTGTGTATAATTTATTAAATGTAAACAGGAAAATAAAATCAGTAATACGTAAGAATGAGCCGGGATAGCTCAGTCAGTATAGTGACTAGCTACGGGCTGGACGACCGGGGTTCAATCCCCGACGGGGGGCAGAGGATTTTTTCCTCTAGCCTCTGCGTCCAGACCGGCTCTGGGGCCCACCCAGCCTCCTCTACAATAGGTACCGGGGTCCTTTCCCGGGGGTAAAGCCGGCCGGGGCGTGCTGCTGACCACTCACCCCCATCTAGTGCCGAGGTCAAGGAAGAGAGGAGCTGTACCTCCACTCCCCCAAGCGCCTACATGGCGTGTAATGGGACAGCTTTACTTTTTACTTTTAATATGTGACCGGAAATTGGGAATGCGGAAATATGATTATAGGAAAAAATAAATATTCTGCAGTGAGAGAATAGCGTCATTAAACACAGTTATGCTTAAGTTGTGGACCGCAAAATCCCTGCTGGTTTAGGCGGCAGAGTTCCGTATAGAGAACTCAATAGTAATTGATTGATTGATTGAATTTATAAACAGTGAGAGATTATAAATAATTAATATACATGTAAAGTAGCTGTATACCGCAATTATCTAATGTACAATACGAAAATAGATTTATATATATTTATATATATATATCACAATTTCCGAAGTTGCTATAATTTTCCCGTGTAAGGCAAAACTCAAATGCAATAACATTCGCGTTGTTAAGACTTTTACACATTAGTCCCATAAAAGAAAATAGTAACTACACAATATGGCGTCATATTTCACTACTGAATAGGAAGCACATCCGTTCGAGGGCTTTATCATAATGACGTCAAATATAAACAGATAACAACAAGGAACTTCTTTAAACTACCTCACAGCTATGACGTTCTGTGTTGATACGGCATAAATTGTGTTTCCATGTGTTATGAGACAACATTAGGATAAGAACTGTTTAATTAGCTTACTAAAAATAACACATAAAATCCATCTGTACCGGATCCTACTTACTCTTTTGGGAAATGTTATCTCCTCGCCATGAGAACAAACATTTCACGGTATGAGAGCGCCATATTCTTAGCCCAAAACAGGAAAGAATTCAGTCTCTTTGGTCTTATCATAATGACGTAAAACATACACATAGCAACAAGGAACAATATCTAAATATACGTCATAAATATGACGTTCTGTTTCGATATGACATCAGTTGTGTCTCCATCGTTTCCATTATTAAGAAAACACGTAAGATCCTAGAGTGCAGGATTCTACTACATGCAATGCTGTCTCACAGCCATGACATTGAAGACAGCATGTTTCAAGTAGCTTAAGTGTTAAGGCGAATGAACGATAAACCAAGTGGATAAGATTCATTCTTAGGTCAAGGCAAAAATTTTTTTTGACTAAAATAAGAAATCGAAGCAAATTATATACGGAACTTGAAATATTTGTACCAACGCTAAGGACCACCCAGTTTGCTATCCATTTGGCATGGCGAGCCCTGTTTAAGAATAAGGAGGCCGGAGCTGCGAATTCGCCTATGTCTATTGCGGAGTTTCAGAATGCGTGGAGCTTTACTTACGCGCCTTCATGCTTCGGTGCTTAAGCACAGAAAATGTACCTTTACTTTTAACAGGCTTATTCTGTGTTTATTGCGTATCCAAACGGACGCTACCCAGTCAAACAATACAAACGGGGTTTTCATAATTCACAGCGCTCTGCAAACTTCAAGTCCTCTATTTGCTAAAAAAGACTTTTAGTTTCTCCTGGATAACTTCATTTTTAATGTTTCAACCCACTATAAATTTTTACACCCCACATTTTACCTCTCTCGTTGCTCATTTTTCTAATGTTCTGTTGACAACGATCAATTTTATTTTCATTTTATACCCACATAGTCTTAACCAGAATTTAAAATTTGTCCTGTGACTTAATTTTGAATAATTGGACATATTTTCGTGGCGGATTTATATTATTCTTTAAAACAGCTGATAAATTAAAAACGTGTTTCAAAAGACATCAGACTGAGTAGTCTGACTCAGGACAGGGTCCAATGGAGGCCATTTGTGATTGAGGCAATGAACGTCGGGTACCTTAACAACAAGGAGTTCTGTGAATAACATCAAATGTTTATAAAATTCCACTTTCCATAGAGTTATACTTATTTGTAGGTTTTTCACAAGCCTTCACACTCAATAAATAATGGATTTAAGATTTTATCTTTGTCATATTACTCCATATTAAACTTACATCAGATAGAGTCGCATCGTATTCATGCATAAAATTACAAGACCCAAAACAAAATAAATAATTATAATATAATAAGTTATATAATAAGTTATATAATAAATAATTCTATTTGTAATACATAACTCAGTGAAATAAAAAAGTTAAAAACATTTAGAATAATAATACATTATAATAATAAATACATGTTTCAGGAAACAGTTTGTGAGAACCGATTTTGAATTCTACACACTGAAACTTGTAAATAAAAGAGAGTTACTTATTTCACAGCCTTCAAAGCATCTTAGCTCACAGTGGTGCACGACATTGCATCAACGACAGAATTACTAAGAATTTCGTATCTTAATAATGTGCAACACAGATAATAAACATAAATATTTTTAAATATGTATTAATGTATGGATTGTAACCAGCAGTTTTACTGACGTGTGAGTGACACACCGGTCCAAGAAACGCTCACGTTTTATTCGATGTGATGAGTTACAACCCCATCTACATTCGTAGAATGTTGAAGATCTGTCGCAGAATAGATGCAGCCAGCTGGTATTTCTTTCGTCATGTTGCAAGTTGAAGAACCATTTATATACAGCGTCACTTCCATAGGCAGGTAGACTTGCTTACAGTTAATAGTCTCTTCACACATAATACTGTAGATTACGTCAGGATTCCTCGTTTTGCCGTCCCTATTTCCATATTTATTCTCATGTACATTATAATGACAATAGCCTTTTTTTTCCAAAAGTTTCAGATTCAACTTTGCTGAACTCCCAACGCCAGCCGGACACAAAAATGCATCCCTTTTGTTGCGTACGTCGTTAAAGATGTGTTTTATGTAAGCGTTATTTGTCCTGTTGGAATTTATAGGAGCTGCCATGGCCGCTAGGATTATCGATGAGAAGAATATGAGATGAAACGAGATGTTCACTGGATTCATTGAAAAAACTCTTGAGGACTACAAGCGTAGAATTCAAAACTGAATAGAATGAAATGTGTAATAATTATAGACAGAACTGTAATGTGACCTGCAAGAATAGCCTTCAGTTAACGACTGATAAGTACTGAAGAATATATCATCTATTTATATTGGATAATTTTATATATAAATAATGCTTTGTATATTTAGATGACGTCTGGAACAACAGCCAATCATCTATCTATACAAAAATAGAAATATTCCCGGTAATCCACCCACACATAAGCGTAAATCTCCTTCCTCAAATGCATGCGTCTCTGCAGTACTCATGTGTCCTAGTTGAGATAACGTTACGGACATGTAACCACAAATATTTCTACTTCCGTTATGTGAAGACTTATGAATAAGGTTCATTACATTCATTACATTCATTATTGTTGTGTTTGCAATTTCCAAACGTGTAAATATTTGAACATAACATCAGTTTTAAAATGGCCCTAACTGAATAGATTCGTGCGATAAACTGCGTTCTTTGAACATTACAAATGATAACCGCTACTAACCTAACCTACGCTCAACGTTAAGAACTCGCACACACTTGGACGAGCGCTGTAACAGAGACATTTTAAGATGTCCTACACATTTCAAATTTAAATTAAAAACACAGCTATTTTTAAAATAAAATTTGTTAGAAAATAATAAATCTTCTAGAATTTACAATTTACGATATTTATTGATTCTGTTATAATTATGTACTAATTTAATGCTAATGATGGAATCCAATTATCAGAAAAGAAAAATACAATAAATTTCCTCTATAGCACGTCAAAAGTAATATCTACTAAGTAATGGTCCTGGATGCTTACTTAAGCACGACGTCGTGAAGACGAATGTATAGCTCCACAAATTTCTAACGAGGGTTCTAAATGGGGAGTGAATATTACTTTCCATTTCGGGCAGATTCATCCTTAAGGGAAGGCCCCTCGGTACTCGTTGTGTAGAAGGCTGGACGTTGTGGCAAAATGAAATATCGTCTGTCCTAAATCGAATTCCGGTCCAAACAAGTCACTATTCTGACTCAGCTATATAATTAAGTGCATGCAGTATAATCCTTCTTGAGAAGCTAATAGTCTCTCAGCGAGTCAAGAAATCTTTTATGGAGCCGTAAATTTCATTGCTGTGTCCATAACATCCAGATAAATCCAGTCCAAATGCTCATACCCTATTTAGAGCATCTTAGAAATGTTCTATTTCGTTCCGGTTGTCCAGTTAAATTTTGTATGCATTTCTTATCACTTCCACGCGTGCTACAAGTTCGTCGGTTTCATTGCTCTTGATTTAACTAGGTAGCTTTACAGATGGATACGTATATCAACACAAACCACTCAAGATGTTTACTAAGTACTGATAGCAACCCGATTTGCAAAGTTTGGTTTGTGCTAGAAAAAAAAAACACAGGACCGGAGGTGGGGCATAAGTTATTACAGATCTATTTATATAAACTTGTAAGATTTGAGGTTTTCACAGCGGTGAGTATGAAGATTTCTATTCATCGCCCTGATGATGGAGGCAGTATGACCTCTGAAACGTTGGTTAACATCGACCAGACTACACAGTGCAACAACCCAGAAGACAGAAATCTTCTTATATAAACTTACTAGACAACAGTTGGTTGGTGATCATTTTTAAATTTACTAATTATACTACATTAAATCACATTTTTTAATAAAACAAAGGCAAGTGGTGATTTTAATATGTATATGCTCCTTTGATAGACAATTTCAATATAAATGTGTTATTTTAAGTGCTACTTTAGAATTTCGCATGATACTTGCCGAGTTATTTTCTGGGTCACGTGGTTTGCAATGTTTCGTAAGACTGGTATATCACTTCCTTCGCACAGAGCTGGCTGCGAATACAGGGCTTTCCCCTACGTTCGTACAGGGGCGATGTAATATAAATCATAAGGGAGTGCCATCACAGGTAAAATCCCACTTTTATAAACAACTATACCTAATTTAGTACCGTATATTAAACAATGGCGTAACGAAAAATTGTAGAAAACTGTACAATGAAGAGCTAAATAATTTGTAGCTTTAATCAGATACTATTAAGGTAAGGACGAGATGGGCGGTAAATACAGAATGCATGGGAAGATGAGAAATACTCGCAAAATTTTAGTCGGAAAATCATAAATAAAGTGATCACTGGGAAGACTTGAGTGATAGGAGGATGGCATTAGAAGAGCCTATTTTGAAATAAACAGAATATTAGGGTATGAGATTGTAATCAGGGTAGAATCTAATGGCGGTTTATTTTAAACGCGGTAACGAAATTTTTGTATCCATTACAAAATGGGGAATTTCTTAACTAAATGAACGACAATAAGTTTTTCAAAAAGAGAATATTCCTTCTGGCCATATCACCCTTCCTTATTTTATTGCCTTCATAATATTTGATGAAACATTCTTTAACCTGCTCTTACTTATTCACCCTTAGGTCTGAATAAATATGCATGGAACAAGTGGTAATTATAATTCTTACAAGGAGTTTATAAATACCATGTCAAAATAATAAAACGTTACAGATGAATTTTGCCCATAAAGTGAAATATACATTTGAATGTACAAGCACCCAATGGCGTTTCAATAAATTTTCGTATTTCGTAACATTCCAGCATGCGCGTGGGCACATCTGTTTGAAATTCTGTCAATTCTTCGATCAAACAGACGGTGTACGGCGCAACTTCGCAGAAGAAAGTTATCTTCAATGAGGTATTTGTTTAATGCATGCTCCAATATTATCCACAGAATAAAATCCGTAACACATCCGGTAGTGTCTAAACAAACGGCCGTTTATTGCCTTTCTCGTAGATAATTTTTCAATAAACAAATTCCACCTCCCACGCACGAACACACAAATTATAGCCTCACTTCCATTCCGCAGAGGAAGTGGGATTTGAGGTTTTCAAGGAGGTGATTCTATAAACGGCTGTCTTCTGGGTTGCCGTGCCGTGTAGAACCCATCGCCCTGATGATGGAGGCAGCAAGGGTTTCTGAAACACTGGTAAACTTCTACAAGACTACACGGCACAACTAACCAGAACACAGCCATCTTCAATACTGAGGAGTTTGATACGAAGATGTATCATAATTATATACGTGGATTCTGTTACCGAAATCTTGTTTACATGTCAACAATAACAAACCTGGCAATAATGTGATATTGTTACGTAATATCTGACAAATTTGAGGCCAGCGTAGCTCAGTCAGTATAGTCACTGGACGACCGAGGTTCGATCCGCGACGGGGGCAGGTTATTTCTCCTCTAGCCTCTGCGTCCAGACCGGCTCTGGGGCCCACCCAGCCTCCTTTCCAATGGGTACCGGGGTCCTTTCCCGGGGGTAAATCCGGCCGGGGCGTGATGCTAACCACTCACTCCCATCTAGTGTCGAGGTCAAGAATGAGTACGAGCTATACCTCCTCTCCCCCCCCAAGCGCCTACATGGCTCAAAGTGTACTTTACTTATCTGACAAATTTAATATAGTGCATCGCTGTCAACTTTATCTTTCAGAATGCAGCGTAAGTATTTCTATCTTAAGATAGAAATATTTATTATTGCGTAAAGGGATCAGAATCAGCAAGTCCTTCCGTTTACTCATTCGATTACAGATGGCTTATATTATCAAAATGACTTCCGTCAGATTACGGAAACATCGAGTTATATCTCAGCGGTATTTAACAATGTCAATATGACGGTAATGCAGAACCTTGCGTTGAAAATGTTTGTCCCATTTCATATAAGGGCCTTGACTGATAATTTTTTTTTCAAAATATTATTTCTGAGAAATTTGAAATTCAAAATTATTTATTTTATTTCTAGCTCCACTCGACTCTCCAAGTCTTCACACCCCTTGGTTAGTATACCCACCCGCACTACCATCATCAGTCTGATTCTGTTTCTCTCGTGACCTCAGACTTCAGAAATCACGCCTAATGGTAGTTCCCATGGACAACGTGACAGGGTGACAAATCTTGTTACTTATAACAACGTTGTTTCTGTTGCGTGGCAGTCATTCGGATAAAAGGGATGTAAAGTATCCACAAAAAAAATTACACACAAACATTACATATGTCAGCATTGAGTATACATCTTTTTTGGGACTATCTATATTTCCATAGTTGAATGTCGCCCGACCTGCTCCTGACATTATAATTTAAACTCGTTGTCTTATGACAGGTTCTTAAAGACAGTGTCATGCGGTTTGCTGATGGACACATTTCAACAAACGCAGGAGACAAATCGCGTTTGTTCAAGCGTCCTATTTGACCACTGTAAATTAAAAAGAAAACTGCGCATCGAGTTATTATTAATTTATTATCGGCAGTTTATCAAGTGTTTACGTTAAATAGTGTGTAAATATAATTTTTGGCAATTACTTAGAGTTTGTTATATAAATTATTCTACTGCAGCTTCGCTTTTAATTTTTTGTTGTAGCGCCCTGGAAAGACTAGGATTCGATATCTAGAAGGGACAAGAATTTGTTTGTCGCCTTCTCTAAAGCCAACCCAGCCTCGAATCCGTTAGTTATTGAATGTTATTTCCAGAATTAAAGCTATCGGAGCATTAAGCTCAACATTCACATCCATCTAATAGAGAGGACACCTCCTTCATGGTGTGGTATTTCGGCTCACGGACTTCATGGTGTATCCAGTAATTCTTATACTGCCCCAGGATGTCCGTATGTGTCTGTATATGATAATTCCTCTATTCTGGACAAGTCACCAAGTCCGGCTTCAAATACGAGAAAGCATCTGCGTTCTTTCTCAGGACAGTATCAGATGCATTACTGCGTCACCAGGTCCGTGACTTACCCACTTAGGGTGCTTGTGAGACGTAGTAAGTTCCGGACGGACGCAGTGAGAGGTACCCAAGATCCGCACTCAATATTCTCATGACTCATCATCATTGATGTCATTACTTCATCAATTGGTTTCGTCAAATTGCGTTCCAAACTTGTTCATATTTTATAGTTTATCTATTCAGTTTAATTTTTTCTTGCACTAATTTTCTTTAAATTATAGACCCAATTTATTTCATAATAAACCGTTTTGCTTAGTATATTAAAAACATTAATTTTTATTTAATGATTTTATATCTAATATGATCATATCTCATGTGACCTAAAAAGTAATAAAATCCTACTGACATTATTTCAGCTGATTCAGTGAATTTTTAACCTTGTTCAGAGCCTTAGAGTTTAGTTTACACAAAGAAGTTGTTTACAGCATAGAACAGACTCAAAATATCGAACTGGGAAAATCGTGGAAGTGAACGACCCTGAAATAATCTAATATATTGCCGAAACACTTGTCTTGATGATTTAGGAAAAATTATGGAGTAGCCACTTCTCCGACGGTCAAACCGGCGATTTCCCAAATACAACAAAGTAATATTACACACTCAACAGCAATGTTTTCCTCATTATTTTAACCATACAAAAATGATTAATATAACTTGCTCTTAGTCATATAAGGACGTATTTAGTGGAGAGGTTATTCCACACATGACAAGTCAAGAAATTTCTAGACAGGTATTAAAGATGTGATTTGTTAGTCGCTTTACAAAACGTTCAATTCGGGATATTTTTTTTACTGTCTGCTGCCTAAAATCCTAAACATTGAAGCATAAAATCTGTAATTTTACCTGTTGTTCTATAGCGGTGTAAAAAGTTCGTCTCTTGTCCTGGAGGAAGAGTAGATTTAGGGTCTTTGAGAACAAAGTACTGAGAAAAATATTTTGACCTGAGAGTGATCAGAGATATTTAAGTACGAAGAGCTTCATAATTTGTAAACTTCACCAAATAATATTAGAGTGATAAAATCAATTAGGATGAGTTGGCGGGACATGTAGCATGCATGAGGAGAGGAGTAATGCTCAAAACATTTTAGTCGGACAGTGTGGACTGGATTCAACTGGCTAAGGCTATGTTCCAACGTCTGCTTCTTGTGAACATAGTAATGAATCTTAGGACAGAAATTACCTCAACAATTGTTCATGCAAAGAAAGTACGAAAAACTGATACAGTGGAAGGACGTTTGCGATATATCTCGAATTATAAATAGATTAATAAAGAAGTGGGGTAATACGACGCAAAAGTAAGTCCAACGTGAGGTTTTTGTTTCCTCCATCATCGTCCTGGTGATGGAGGCAGCAAGGACCTCTGTAACGTTGGTAAACTTCTACCACGCTAATTCCCATAGGGTGTCATATACACCAGTGATCACTGATAAAAGGAGCATCGCCCTTTCATGTGATATTGCTTTTTCCTTCCTGTTGACAATTCTTAGCCGTGGCCTAGTAAACCAGTCAGTCACACACTGACATACATTTTCATAATTAACATCAGGTGAATCTAGATTATTTTTGGGAATTCAGAAGCTTTATATATATATATATGAACGTTAACGTATGCGAAAATCAATAATTTTAGGTGTTCCGTGAACTCGTTTTTAAATCTCAAACTTGAAACTCTCTTTACGTCATTGAACATCTGTTTTCAACGCCTGGTCGAGTAGTTAACACTTCCTTCTTATTCGGGAGTCCCAGTTTCAAATCTCGACCCGGAGATCGGCTTTCCTGCCTGGGGTTTCGTGGTTTTAGTCAATCCTTCCAGGCAAATGTCGGAATCTACACCCTTTCCAATTCATTATTCACTATCATCCTCACATTCGAAGCTATATAGTATGAGCTTCTGAAAAAGCGTTGTTAAATAAACTATAAATGAATGTTCTTTATTGAGGTTTCGAAACATCTTTCTTTTTACGGTGCAAGGTTATTAGCCTGGAGAACCAGGTTGGGGTTGAGGAGAATTGAGGAGGCCATGGACGGAATACGGACAGAAGAAGAAGAAGAAGAAGAAGAAGATTCTTTATATGACACCTAACTCCTTCACTGCTGTAATTCTACCAGAATTATAGTCCACACTAGCATGAGGTACTGCTTCCTTTCTGCATCTGATGCAATTACACAACAACCGTCACGCGACAGAAAGAAAATAAAGGTCTTGGGGGGAAAAACAGAGAAGTGCAGATAAAGAGACAGTTTATAACAAGCTGCTTGATTTTATAATTTTTTTTTTATCTCTAACGTGTCTAATTTGCCAATAGTATTTCTTTCCACGTTTTAATAAATCTGAATATTATGACAGGTGTAAGAGAGTGCATTTTAACACATTGCGATAATGACTGCAAGCGTTATAAATTATCTCAACTGGTGTAACTCGATTTACATATAAAACTTATTGTACACGCCGATACGCAGCCAAGAAATTCAGTTGTATGTCTGACTATCCAAGAAGCCCTTAAAGTGCTTGTTCAACGGACTCCAGCCTATCGGTATTTATTCGCGCACAAGTTTCTTTCCATTCGTTGGCAATATTAGTTGCTTTTCTACATGACATTAACCACGCTTGGTTAGGATACAACATTGAATTGATTCGATATATCACTAAATATAGCCAACATGCCAAGAAGGGGATTTCAGTTACCAATACCTCAGAATTACATCAAGCAATGAATTCAGTATAGTTGGTAGTACGTATAAATGACTTTGGTTTACCCCCACCATCCTATTAATAACAAAGTAAACACACTTTCAATTAATCAAGTTCAAAACATATTAAAAGATGATTTCTTTTAATAAACTTTGGGATCATTAAATCGAGTATTTTCAAGTATCGACTAACAAAGGAAACTACTTTGTGTCATTAGGCCTGTACCGAGTCCACACTCAAACTTCACGTGTTATTTTATCCTAAGTTGGCTGCGCATATTTTCCGGACCACAATTTAGAAACATAAAAACATTGATCTAAGCAATTATTATGTTTTATTACTTACTTCCAAAATCCTCACTGGATATCTGTTTCAATACACTGAACACAAATCTCAGGCTGGCAATGCTGATGAACTGAGAATATAACACCACAAGAGAAACACCAGAAAACATATATTTGCTCACAAAGCTTTAAAACCACGCTCTAACAACACACCATCTTTCCCTGGAGTTGAATACCAACATGACATATAACGGCGCAAAATTTATAATCACTCCAGCGGAGTATTGAACAGACAATGGAAGTAGAAATGATCAGAGACTTGTTTAATTTTGTTAAGTCTACTTTTGACGCATTGCCGGCACCATTTCTGATATTGTATAGAAAGCCTGGGAAAACTATGAAACCAAAACAATCCATACTTTGCCTTAAGGTTAGGGACATTTTATACAACTCCCAGCAATAGCAAATCCTGGTCTATAAGTCAAGCAGTGTTGAAATGTAACATCATTAAATTTCCCCAACAATCGCACCAAAGTTCCAATGTATTTTAATGATAACAATGGTATTATGGTGCTGTTGTGTTATGTAGCAAAATATTTAATATTCCTCTAATTTTACTGGTCTGATGGGGTAGCAATTATTGTACTTACAGTTACACTCTATTGATAGTTGCGTGCCATCTGTCAACGATAGAGTGAAGTACGGTCGCAATTCTCTGCAGTACCAATAGTGCAAACAGAAGTTACCCTAGTTACTTTCTTTTTTACAATATGTATAATGTAGGCCATGGTCAGTGTGGAGACGAGAAATTGACACTCCAAATATATTATTGCTCATATAATTTTTACCTTGTATCTTTGTTATTACGTCTTGTACATACATTAAACCATTAAAAGAATTTAAATTATAAACTCTTCATGCAGTTAATTATTCTTTTATTAACACAATGTTACATTATTGTGAATCATAATATTAAGTAAAATGTGTATCTGTAAATTCGCCATATGACAGACTGAAGGTGGTAAAGGTTGTCGGCTAGAGATTAGAAAGAGAACTGTCGGAAAATAAGAGCGGTGATAAAAATTAAAATAAATTTGTGTCTGTTTCAACAACAGGATTTCAGTCCCTTGAAACATCAACCTTGAATTTAACAAACTCGTGATACAATGGCTGGTAGTCCAGTTGTTATAGCTGCAACAGCAAAGCATACTGCAACAGTAAGCGAAATTCTTTCCTCTTCATTTACTCTCGACGTGTAGATCAATGTATTGACATTGCAGTGCCGTTATTATTTGTTTGTACTGTTTGTACTTCAAACAATTATTTAACATGTAAGACACGCCAATGTAGTCAGTGCTTAATAATTTTACGGTTGATATTTTTTGTACTCTTCCTGCTTACTTATTTATCAATTTGTTTAAAATTAATTTGTTTGGAATACAGATTTGCTTAATAACATACTGTACTTTTTCGTATTTTAGCTTATTTTCCTTCATGGACTTGGTGATACAGGGTAAGTTTAAAACATCTCTCTTCTCCATGATTGCAGTGCATTGGTTTTATATATATATATTTGTGTGTGTGTGTGTGTGTGCGCGTGTGCTTTCTAGTGCATCTCATTTACTGAAGTTAAATTCTGCAAGGGTATGTTGTGATTTCGTTTTTCAGTCATGGCTGGGCAAGTGCTATGGGGGCCATCAGACCATCCCACGTGAAAGTTATTTGTCCTACAGCGTAAGTTTTAATTTATTTGATATATCATTAGAAATATAAAAACATGTGTATGTGAATAATGAATATCATTATCAGTAGTAGGTACCTACATAAACCAGTTTCTGTTCCATTCCAAGCTTTATGAATTGGTATATATTGAATAAAATGTCCATGGACTGGGTTAAATGTTATCATCTATGATATGTCAGAACAAAATTAACAAGGTTTTTGTGTTAATTTCTATTGAAAGTATCATTATTGTTACATAGAAATGGTGATGTTCTTTATTTATATATCTTTTCAGGCCCACAATGCCAGTGACATTGAATGCAGGATTTAGAATGCCATCGTGGTAAGGAAATGTTTTTTTATAAAATTTTCATAACAATTGTCTTTTGTCTCCAATTAATATCTTTTATAAGGATGTCAGCAGTTGTGTCCAGAGGCCGTGTATTTTGGGGGGAAAGAGAAAATGGTAGAAATGTTTAAGCTAAATTGTAAATGGTTTTATGAAATTAAATAACTATGATTCCAAAGTATTTTACTTCTAACAACACATTTAATTCAGCTTCACTAAACACTTGTCCTTCAAATAAAATTGCACATGTATTTCTGTAAAGCACTGATTTATTTTAGTAAGTATATTATGCATATTCTCAACCTTGCAGAGAACCTGTTAAAATTGCCCTGTCTATATGCATGTCAATTCTGGATAATAGTCAAACATATTTTAATTACATTTTATATTGTGGATGTTTTGCTACAATTTTTCCACACATTTCCAGTTTTATTAAGATTGGATGACAATAACAGGGACTTTGCATGAAGGTGTACATGCCTGTTTGCATGTGAAAATGACTGAATGAGGAATTCCCAGCTGAAACATTTCAATACGGGAGGTTCTTGTAATACTCTTAAAGGTCAAATATTAGCAAATCCACCAGAAATATGCTGTACATACATTTACTGTCTTGTTTAGCTGTACTAATGGCTGCATGGATCACAGAAAGATAAAGACACTTGGTTCATTATGTTTCCAAACGATGACAGAAGCAGTCTATTTAGTTTCAACATTGTGTAATGGTCTCTTACGCACCATGTCTGGATTACCAGCAGAGGATCTAAGTGATAAATTTGTAAAGTTGGGGCTCCTACAGCATTGGAGGGACAAGGATTTTGTGTAAATAGGATATAGTAAAGATGATAAATTTGTAAAGTTGGGCTCCTACAGCAGTGGAGGGACAAAGATTTTGTGTAAATAGGATATAGTAAAGAGACCTGGGCAAAGTGGGCAGAATTTGATATCAGTGACTAATGAAACATCAGAGTTAAGTGTCTGAAACATGGTATGGAGACAGATCATAAACATACCCACAGATGATGCATGAAACATTTTTTTTAATCTTTTAGGTTATGTGTGACAAATTCAGATAGTACTAGTTTGTTAGTTCAACATATCCGAAATGAGGATGTACTGAATATTTATTTAAATGTCTAAGACTCCATGGCAAACTGACACTCAGGTTTGTGATCTCCTGTACCAATCAATATGTTTTATTATGTCCATTCTCTCTTTCATCCTGGATAAGAGTTTAGGAGTAATAAAGCAATTTTGTTCCCATTCATCCCTGTAACAACAGATAAACATTCTTTTTTTCCTCTCTCTCCAGGTTTGATCTGCGTACACTGGATGCAAATGGGCCAGAGGATGAGGAAGGGATCCGTCGAGCGACAGAACTCGTCCACACAATGATTGAACAAGAGATAAAGGGTGGAATTGCCTCAAATCGCATTGTGATTGGAGGGTTCTCACAAGGAGGGGCTCTAGCACTATATTCTGCTCTACTGTTTCCCAAACCTTTGGCAGGAGTGATAGCTTTATCATGTTGGTTACCTTTACATAAGCATTTTCCAGCAGTAAGTATATACTAAAGATTAAACCATGGTGAAAATAGTTTATGTTATTGTATGCACTGGTATTACCAGAATTATGAAGTTGGACTTCATTACGTTTAATGACTGATGTCAGATTAGTGTGAAAATGCTTCAGTACATCACATTTACATTTAAAAAACACAACAGGTCTTCCCTTGCTTTGTATAAAAATGCCATTGTAATTTTGCACAAACCATGGAATTGTTTTGAAAGTTTGGTAGTGCAATACCCACTTGGTATCATGTACACTGGTCTCATTTTATTTAGCAGTAGTTTCAGTTGTTGCAATGGAAATACACATTACAGTGTCTACCTGGTTACTGATAATTTTATTTCCCTAAACTGGCGAAGTACAACTTGGAAGCAGTGTATAAAATGTATTATATTATTTTGGTAGCAAAAGCATTGTCTGCCAATAGACAGATTGTGTCACAGAACTCTTTAGGTGGTTGTTTTGAACACAGTTTGAGAAACACTGATCTAGATGGTTGTCAGTGCTTTGGGGGAACCCATAATCTCCATCTTAAGAATAGAGTGTTACACTCTGAATAGTTTCTGCAGATTAAAAGCAGTGATTATTATTTATTATAGTGTTTGTTGTTACAGGCTGCAATTGGCAATGTAGACATTCCATATATTCAGTGCCATGGAGACTGTGACCCTGTTGTACCATACAAATGGGGACAGATGACTGCATCCCTTATGAAACAGTTTTTAAAAGAAACTGAATTTAAAACATACAGAGGAATGATGCACTCATCATCTGATGAAGTGAGTTTTTAAAGAATTTTTTGTTAAGTCATACTTGACCAGCTGTACGAAACAAAGTCCTTCGGATGTTGATGGTCATTTAGATGACAAAATTTCCTCCTGCCTTTTATGATATATGTAAGTTCAGTACCATGTTGACATCCTGCCACTGGACCAAACATCCAGTTCATAGCCCTATGCAATATTTCGTAACATGATAGTTTCTTGTGGTGAGAGACTGTTAGACCTTTGACCTTTGTTTGATGTCTGCAACTATGTGTTCAACATATTTGCAAGTGTCCTCCATATCCTAAGGATGTCTTCTCCATCCATAACCTGAGGACGTGCCATCATGTGGTGACAAGCAATCCATGTGTAGTCATATCTTTACTGCAATTGGCAAAAGGACTGTTAAAACAATGATTTCTATATATTGTTCAGGGCTTTGAAACATGATTTGGCTCTTTTAGTGCCTGTTGGCACTGGAGAAACCATGTAGATGGTTTCAAAATTTATTATAGCTCTGGCTACTGATGGTAATTTCACACATTTTGTAGTGACAAGACTGATTCTGTTTGAAAGTAACTGGGAAGGAATCTAGAGTTTACACTGCTGCAGCGAGTAGGGCTCCAGAAATAGTATTTAAATATACTAATCACATAAGACAACTCACTCTCCAATTTACTAGACATATTTTTTATACAACTCTGCTAACTCACCTGTGTGGTGAGTGGCTGCTGTATTTCTTGAGCCCTGCGAGCAAAGAAGTTTGTAATGGTACTCTGACAAGGAGGTCAAAATAAATTAATTGACTCATCACCCTGAAACATCAGTAATTTCTACCGGACTACATGGCGCAACAGCCCAGAAGTCTTCACTACTAACGTTAAAGATCACCATTGGAAATTATCCTGAGTCTGTTTTGTTTACATCACATCCTCACAACCCATCTTCCTAAGTATGTGTTGTAATATTTTTTACAGAAACTGTTAATTAAGTTTACTTTTTATTTTCCAGGAAATGCGAGATCTAAAGAATTTCCTCAACATAGTTATTCCACGAGTATAAATGAGAGTAGTATCTGAAGCTGCAAGTTGTTAACATGGAATGGTAGACTGACAGATGCTACTGGCATGGTGGCAGATGTCAGGATGTCTGGTATCACTTTTTTTTAACAGCTCATCTATAAGACTCAAGAATTCCTGTCCGTTATTTATTGATAACAGAAAAGCAGGCCTTTTTATCCTCCCAACCCTTTGTTCCTATGTCACAAATTACCAGTCTTTAAATGTTATGTCATCTCACAAACCGAACCAAGTATAATAATGAAATGAATACAAATTTTTAAAAAATGCAGTGAATAAACATTTGTATAATAATAAAATCATACAATAAAAATGATGTATGAAATATATAGTATATAGGATATATATTTTTCTTCCAAAGAAAGCGTAGGTGAGAGTTACCATTTGGCACCACACACATGTAAAGACAGAAAAACGTTGGGCTAGTCTAGTTTTGTTCAGAAGTTGCCTTTGCATTAATTAGATGTATAAAACAATTCTGAGTGAATTTGTACAAAATCATAACAGCAGTTTATACAAATGGCAGTACATCTGAATATAGTCAGTCCTTTTTGTTGTGGAGAGTTAGTGCTATATGTTACACCTTTTGTATCAGCACATTGAATAATAATTTGTTCTTCCATATTTACATTTTGTAGCATTGCTTTGATATTAGTCGTAAAGCAGGTGGTGGTTTTTTAAAAGAAATTAATATGTCGTGAAAAATGTGTTTCACATGGTTTTCAAAAGTACTTGCAGGTTTTAAAACTAACTCTTCCATTATTATAGAGCTGTGGGTACTTGAAACAAGTTGACAATATGCAGTATAAGGTTTTGATGATTAAAAACCAAGAGCAGTAGAGATAATTCAGGGGTGGAAAATTGGTCTTGCTGGCAGGACTTCTTTGCTCTTGAGGGTGTTTACTTTGTGCAGTTTTCATGCATCTAGTCAGTAGTTTGTTTTTGTTCCTTAAACCTATGAGAATATTTCATTAAACATCAAACCATAGTACATCTTTATGACTTTAACCTTGTCATTTGTTTTAACACATACATGATGGGCATGCAGTTTTATATTTCTGTGGTTCTCACAAATAGAATGTAGGAACACAAGAAACTTATTTTTACAACACACCAGATTTTAAAGCTTGCAGTTGATCTATTTTTTCTTAATTTTAATCAGTAGCTGATGGATGTTATTTTTGGTAGTTTTATAAACAAACAATTATCTTAATAAGTTAGACAAGAACTACCACAAAATGCTATTTGAAATTCAATGAAGAATGATTTTTTTATATCTTCATCATTCTACCTCTACCTCTTTCCTCTTCTTTATCCCTTTCATACCTTTACTTCCTTCCATATCCTTTTCCCACCCTTTTCAACAAGATATGAGCCTTAACATTGTTTTAACAGTTACCAACATTAGAAGTACCTCTAAATGCTGTCTAATGATTGCAGCATTTGTAAAATGAACATTTTTCATCATTACTGATAACAGTGTTACGTGGTATGTTATTTGAACATTTCCCCCAAAGTCCACACCCATCTCTTTGAGCATAACTAAACCAGCTGGATTTTGCAACATTCAGATTAAAATTAAGAACATTTAAAAATGACAGAAGAGTTTCTCTTCCTTTCTGAGCAAATTTCTCTACACAATGAAAGCAGTCTTGATAAATTTCAAGGTAAAAGTGGCAGTAGCATCCAGGGACTCTGGAAATGCATACAGAGAATTCAGTTGCTGATCATTTGATGAAAGTACATATCATGCATACTGAAGAGCTAGGTGTTCTTTCGTCTTTCCTTCTATCCATGGTGCATTCCAGAACTAAGTACTGTTTTGCTATATTACTGAAAACAGAGAATATAAACCTTGTTCACATTTTAGCATATTTTCCCTCCCTTTATACATACTTGACATGTGTGAACCCAAATTAAGAAACATTTCAGAAATCTACTTTAGTGGTGTTTTTTTTCTAGCTGGTAGATTTCTTTCTCCAGTGCAGTTATTGGTTTTGTTGATAGTCTGTCCCTCAGAGAATCTTTCATCTCCAGGAACAGCTAGAAGTCAGACAGAATTAAGTGAGATGAGCTGGGTTGGTGCAAGACCACCTTGGCTCCTTTCTTCAATAAAAAATAAAATGTGTATTAAGTAGGAAGTTTCAGAACCACAAACACATCAGTGATGAAGATTTCTGTCTTCTGGGTTATTGCGCTGTGAGAACCTCAAGTCTTACACATCAGTGATTGTCTCACAGTTCAGGCAAACTGAGACTTGCACTGGGAACAGTAAAAATATAGAGGTAGTCTGTGGCCAATTTGTAATCTGGTTATAAAATGTTTAAAAAAGCAAGTGATCATATCTTGCATTTGGAATACATTGTGTAATATGTGTGAAATCATTGTCCACTTGAAGGAGCTACTCATTCAGCGAACATCTTGGGATAGAAACTTGTTTGGTATTTTTAAGGAAATTTAATAATCTTCAGTGAAATTCATGAAATGTTATACAACACAGTTCATGTAATTTTGAGACTTGACAGGCAGGGTTTAGTTCCAAGCAGGTTCAGGATTTTTTTGGTTACCACCACATCTAAAGAAGCTCTGAGTACTGCCCTTTTTCTTTGGGACTAAAGTGGCCAAAGCATGAAGCTGATCACTAACTTTCATCTAGTTCCAAATTTAAAGGTTTGTGAATCTGTTTCCATTCCCCTAATATACCATCATTGCTTCTGCTTGGGCACTGGGAAAGCTTTGCCCTTTTAGTTTAAAAATAATGAGGACACTCACCAGTATAGAGCCTTATAGCACTAACTAGTATAGGTGACTTTCATTATCCACATTTTCACATATCCACATGAATTCCACAAGGTTAGGGTGAGTCAGACTTACAGCCTGTTAGAGTTAAAGTTGCATGCCAGTTTTCATTTCCTCATTAACTCACTGCTGTGGATATTTCCTTTCAGTTAAGCATAAATCTGGTTTACAAAATAAAATAATAATTGCACTCTTCAGTCAGTCTCCCTTCTTTGTTCTCACTTGTTTGTAGTAGGGGTGCTGTTTGATATTAGAAATATTCATCAAGTCTACAATTTTCTTTGGCCACAGTATACATTCCTATATAAAAATAATTGTTTCATCTTTGTCTTGCATGTTCCTGGATTTATTCAGTCGTGAGAACACCCTTCCTAGCATTTTCTGTTGTATTTTTGTCTGCCTGAGGGG
>NW_019060405.1:173072-220711 GCF_000696155.1 Zootermopsis nevadensis
AATGACAGTAGAGTATGATGGTTGGAGGTGGTGGGAAATGCACGCAAACACCCATATCCTTCATGGCATTTGAATCCATGATCCCATTGTGTACCCATTCCTAAGGTAATATGTGCATCTTAAACAGCTATGCGGAACAGTTATTTTCCAGTATGTTATATGTAAATTTCAAATGTTAGGTGTTAAAACTGTGCAGCTGTTAACATCACCAATAGTTGTACAGAACTATTAACTCATTGTTGACTACATCATCTCCAAGACATGGTCAGCCACCCTGTCAACCAGCTGTGCCATGTCTCTTGAGATGGGGACTTGCTGTCACTTATGTGTATGTAGTTGTAGGGGCAGATAAGGTGCCTTTTAAAGAAATCTTCAAGGGGTTAATAAATTAGACTTCCCCGTAAAATCCCTTTGGATGCATTTCTTGGTAACATTGATCTTTTACCTTTGTTAATTGTGATATTTCATAATCTGAGTAGAACTATTAAAATTATGAAAATTAATAATAATTTTATAACATTCCCAATTTGTATGATTTATTGGTATAAAGAAAACTATGTCTCTTCTGACATTACAGTCAAATGGCATCCCTCATTTGCATTGTACACATCTAAAAACGTATTTTTAATAGGTATGTATTGCAAATGTGTTGTGTTGTATTTCTGTTAATTGTTTTCTTAATTCTTATGAAGCACAGTTTCTTGTACTATATTTTATTAATGTATGTTTACATGAAATTGTGGCCTGTAACAACACTGTGTTCAGTTCTGTTAAGTCTTTTATTTACTTTTTCTGCTGCTGATTCTTAATTAATCAAATAATTGTGATTCATTATTTTCACTAACAACCATGCTTTTGTCTTCACTTTCACCAGCTCTGCAAAACTCAGATACATAAACAAATTTTTACTGTTGATGTTTGGTTTTAGCCATTTTTTCTCCAGGGAGTTTCCATTTATATGACTAAACAGAAGTATTATTACTGTCAGTAACATTATCCTTCAGTTATGAGCATGGCTCATAAAACTAAAGTAAACTAAACTTCCTTATTCTGAGTCTAATGAAGTGTCCGATCAGAATTAAAGCCTCCATCTAAGGATTGATATTATAACAACATGCTAGTTCGTCTTATCATATACTTCGAGGGTGATAATATATAAGTTTCAAGCGTTGATGGAATGTTAAGTTTTTGAAGTACTGAATAGGTAAGCTGCTTAAAGGCACAGTCTAGTACGTGGTGAAGTCAGCAACAGAAAATATGTATACAATTTAGTAGTCAAACCTATTAGTTTTGAACTATTAAAGAGGACCTCCTGAAAATGACCATTTTAGGTCGAAAAATATAGTGGATCTTAATAGAAAATATTGAAACTATAATCAAAAATTGTTGTGTAGGCAGACTGTCAACGTAACTGAAGTACTTTGTCCATCAGCAACTCCGTATAGACAACACTGGATTGAACCAGGTTTCTACATTGTGAATCCAGGTTTAACATTCTAAGATGGTGCATAAGCTATTTTATTGGCTGCATGATTCTCTCTCATAGCATTTCTTGGGGAGTCACCTCCAAATATTCTTCAGTCAAAAGTATTTTAATCTGCATGGGCAACCAGTCCTTGATCATGATGATGATAAATGCAGACATCCATGTCCTCAGTAGGACTAACATCTGAGATACTTTAAAAGCCAAAATTATAAACACCACACTTTAATGGCCATGCCCATTGCAGCCACTTCTGTACTTTCTAAACTGATATTTAATGTGTTACATAATGTATCACTTCGGCTGTACAGTGGTTATGCATTTTATGTAGCAGAATAAAACTGTCAGAGGAGAGGATTTCATGTACCATGCCACTTATCAAAACTTTATGTCAGTTAGAAGAAAGTCTAATAATAAGGATAAAAGATGAGGTGCGATCAGTAGAAATCCATTTGAGGGCTTTTACCTATGCCATATTAGGATTACTCACAGAATATTTCAGTGTTCATATACACACATGCATACATTCAGTGTGTCTGTAAATTTATGGCACAGTTTTCTACTTTGTTATTTTGTAATGTGAATGAAAATTAAAAAGTACTGTTTAGCATATATACACAATACATAAATAACATGTATTTGTAGATTTCCTATTTCTGTGACCTTTCATTACTTAATTTTACAACTAAATGCGCAGGAAAGGTAAATAAACTAATTAAGTATTCATTACATTTGTTGTCAGAAGTGTTTCATTTGGAGTCCAAGAATGTATACAATGTGTACCATAAGTACATTATTAACAGGGTATATTTTATGAATCATTGGGAAATAAAATTTAAACTTATTGAATTCCTATCACAATAGGTACTTTTTTTACGTGAAGTATAATTGTATATGCCAGTGGTCCTCAAGGTAAAAAAATGAAGAGAAGATTATGATCATGACATTCCAAGAACAAAATAGTCTACTGCTAAATTCAGTTTCAAATTTTTTCTTACCTTGTTTGGATGTTTCCAAAACATATCAGGAGATTCAGTAAGTCCCAAGATTAGAATGAAACATGACACCTTAGTCCTGGTTACTCACTCTTTCTAATTACTTGTGGAAGTAATTGGTCAGTTGCCTTTGAGAATTGCTGGTATTTTATGTGTAAAATTGATTGATGCATTTATATATTATTATATTCAATAATTACAGTGTCACATTAAAAGGTGATAATAAACAAAGTTAATATTAGTGTCAGTCTGAAAGAACAGTGAAGTATACCAAAGTTTGTCACCCTCCTTATGTGCAACATATTTCAGGTTTATGAAAATTATTCTAGCAGTTCTGGTTGTCCACTGTTCATTGAGTCATTCTTGATATGGAGTGAGTCTTGAAGATGAGTTTCAGATCTGTCTGGTTTCATTCAGTTTACTTATTGACAGTGTATTTGCCAGTGTTCCATTCAACATAACCACACATTAGCATTCAGTCCAACATGTCTTGAACATTGGCATACAGCAGTGATGAGGCAGAAACACTGTACAGAGGTGACCTTGATTTATCCCATTAAAGCCAAAGGTGATCTAAATAATTTTTTAAGACTCAGTTCCTACTGCAAAGAAAAAATAACATATCTCCATTATAAAGATCAGTTATTTAATGCTTTTTAAGGAAATAATCAGTGTATACTCTGAGAACCATATGAAACCTGTGGTAAAAATTCACAATTAAAACAGCTGATAAATGTAGTTACCACCGGGCTTTAAAGAGTTAAACTGTATGGTGAGAAGCCCGTACTTTGTAACCAAGTGTTATATATAAATTGACTTTCAGGATTAGAATTTTATATTCTCTCTTTAAACAAAGTAGAAATTAGATAATAGTGTTACGAATAATAATGTAAGATTTCAGGTTTTCACAGCAGCAAGTATGAAGATGATTGCCTTCTGGGACGTTACACCTTGTAGTCTAGTAGAAAATGACTGGTGTTTCAGAGGTACTCACTGCTGTCATCATCACGACTCATCACCCTGATGATGAGACAGTAAGAACCTCTGAAATGTCAGTCAGTTTCTACCAGACTAATGGCACAGCATCCCAGAAGACTATCATATCATCTTCAAATAGAATGATAATTAATAAAATGTACACATTTCATTGATAATCCACACTCTGAACAGCAATGTGAAAATTCAAATTTTGGAACCCAGAAATATGTTCATATAAACTGAGCATCTTTAATAGAATATCACAATTTATCAGTACAAAGGAATTCATAATTACTTGGCTTATAAGCTTGGAAATGTTCTTTTCTGATAAAATATATTAATAGTGCTGTTTAAACAATGAAATATTGCCATAAATTTTATTCAGTAGTGCAACAGTTAAATAGCAATTTTCCTTTTCAGTGGTGTAAAAGTTAAATAGTAATTTTCCATGTCACATAAATCATGTGGTTTGTGCTTCAGTAGTCCATATAAAGCCAACATTTTGTATAAGGAATTGTTCCTTTGATTTCAATCATAGAGCAAAACAATTGAAAGGCACCAGTAGACACTGATTCTCTCTTCATAAACTAATTTCAAACGTGCTAAAATATTCCCATTTTTAAACTAAACTAGTTCTGTTACAGATGATGCCAGTTTCCATCAAAAGACTGATAAATATTTCTGTTCACATAGTGGGATTTCTGATAGTGTTCTCTATAATTCAGCCATTGTCATTTATTTAATCAAGCAGGTTAAACATTTTACATTAGAATCTAACTGAACCTTATTATAATGTCTGCAGTGTTCATTCCTAATATTACAATATAATGGCTGTGCTTGAAATTAAGTTTAAAGAAAATAGTGTATATTTTGGTCTTCTGTTTTGTGACATCATATAGTCTTTACCAATGTGAAAACCTCAGTTCTCATATTTAAAGGAAAGCTGTATTTAAGTGGTTAATAAATTGTTCTGTTTCAGTAGTACTGTGTTTCTGAGGGAGTTTTGGAGCACAAACGTTTGGATTTAACTAGTATATGCTAAACAACCACAGTCAATTAAAAATATTTCCTCTGCCTTACAGAGTATCAGAAAATATTTAGACCACTGTACAAGCTAAAATTTAAAATCCTTTAATGGGTTCATTGTTATGCATGCACATTTCTATTTTCACATATCATCACTTTTCAAAACATTTCCTACAAGCCCTGTCTTGTTACAGTCTTTCTTCCTTTGATGTAAAATACTAAATTTCATGCCCATACAAAACAGATAAAATTATGATTTTGTATATTTTCATCTTTGTAGTTTCAGGCTGATGGGCAGACAGAAAATCTGAACCCCATGTGCTGTTAATTTCGTCATGTATGTAATGTATGAATGTAATTTAGATATACTGCTGTTTTCCCAAACATTTTAACTCTGCTACATGTTTTAAGTATTTATTAGCTACCTTTATGTCATGATTTTGTTCCACATTCTTTTCAGATAGCAGGAACATATGTATAGATTTTTTTTTCAATAACTTCTAAACCAACCTCCTCCTACCATCTGAAAAGTTTCTGTGCTTCTCTTTGTGGGATTTGTGTTTTCACACAATAAATTCACATTAGCACCAGAAACTGATGTGTCCCATTCAGTTCCAGTCTATCCTTATTTCCTTAGTCCTTCTGTGTATTCTAAAATAGTTGAAAAGCAATGGCAATAAATCATCTCTTCGTTTTTGACAATTTTAAGTAAGAAATGCATCACACAGTTGTATGATCTGGAGCTTTCACGGTGACTAAGTGTAATAAATTCTTCTCAGGCTGCCAGCCATGGCATGTCGTTGAAGGTGGATAAAACGGTGTTTTGAGAACCATCTTCATCCTCAGGGTACTGAATTCCTGTACCTTCAGTATTCTTAGGACGAAGATGAAGATGGTTCTCGAAACGTTGGTTTTTTCACCTTTCAACCACCTGACACAGCTGGTAGCCGAAGAAGAATGTATTATACATCACACAGTTATTTACCCAGATGGATTTTACTGCAGGTTTAATTTAAATACATATTATTTTGCCTATCTAGATCCATAAGTATAGGATGTAAAATATCTTTAGCCTTTAAAGACCTTGTGCCATAGTTTACACACAGTCCATCTGGCCACGCACTGCATTAGCATACCACTTAACCATTAACCATTGAAGTCCAGCCACAGCCCTGCAGTACAGGTGTTTAAATCCCCTTCTTCAGTTAACATCTAAACTGTTTACTTCAAATATTTTTCAATATGGCAAACATTTAATAAAAATAATTATTTACTCTAAGCAGTATAGTTTTATTAGATTTGAAACGGTGGATTTATATCTGCAGTAAATGAACATATATGCCACTGAGGTATGAAAAATAGCAAAGACCACATTTGGAAAATACACATACTCAAAATAGAGTGCATCTAAATAAAGTGAGTATGGTATAAGGATTTAAATTAAAGAATTTCAATTCACAATTATATAATAACACAGCAATTTTAATATAAAGATTTTCAGTACTGTACAACTGTCAGACTGATGATACACTTCCACAGTGACACAAGCTACATTGCACTTTGAATGTTAATTACTCCAAAGCGATACTGTAGATTGGTGGGATTTCTTACCAGTACCCAGGGTGTAGATAATTTATTTCCATCCCTTAACCTCCTTTGATACATTGCTACCAACTGCAAGAGAGCTGAAAGTATCACATATCCTTGACCAGCTCCCCGGGACTCTGTGAAACAGAAGTCGCCCTTGGTTATAAAACCAATGACTGTCCGACTGCATGAATCTTTTACCATTTGTGTCCGTGGCATCCAAAGAGAATGTAATTTTTCTTCATGCTTTTCTGTCAGATCTTTTGTTGGTGGAGGTTCATTTGTTTTCCTCTTGGCAACTACTGGAATGTGTTTATGATCACTTTCAACTTCAGATTCTCCATGCATTGCTGCAGCAAGATCTTCAAGCTTCCGTCTCTCTCTCACTCGCTTCCTACGTAAACGTTTTAATAACTTCTTATGTTCTGCCCGCACCTCCTTGCGTTCTGCCTGATGTTCATCTATATGGGGCTCCTCTGTTGGACCTGGATTGTGCAAGTTCTTGGATATTCTGTCTACATCCATCTCTGTTGGAAGACAGATCATGGCACAGTCTGCTGGTCTTCCTTTACCACACAAATAAATTGTTACAGGCACAAGACAACAGCTTGTACTACTTGGGAACAAGTTTGTTAACTCATGAAAGTTACGAACATTCTGAGAGGTATTTGTAATGTTCTTTGTGTTCAGACTACTGATAACAGCTTTCAGGTACTCTAACTTCTTTCTGTCTCGTAAAACAAAGAATTGTATGTTGAATGAAGAAGGCTGGTATTCTGTATTGCGAATAACAGCAACGTTTTCTGGGGTCATCTGTGACCAGTCATTGACAAGAATATCCCAAGAACAAATGAATGGACTTGTGATGCCAAGTTTGGCATAGTTTGGTCTTTTATCAGGTGGTAACCTGAAAAAAAAGAACAACATATATAGCCAATCCAACTAATTCACTGGATACAAAATGGAAATGGAGGAAGGAAAATGCCAGTGATTATAAGGGACTTACAAAATTATGGTGAAAAGAATTTCAAGGAAGGGTACTGGAATGATCAACATCTACAAAATACACAAATGGAGAACTTCAAAGAAATATAAGAGTCTGTATTACATAAGTTACAAACAAAAAAGTACAAAACTTTCTTTATTCTATGGATTTGTTGTTTTTTGGAGGGTTAATTTATTTTTGGGTATAATTTTTGTCTTTTTGGTTAAGGTTCCTCTTTTTTTGGTTCCAATTTCAACAAAGTAACCAACAAATGCTTACAAGATGTGGAAGGGGATTATGTCAATATTTCTGTAAGCAAACATTACACATTAATTAGAAATTTCAACTGCTGTGACTATATATAATTTAGTCTTTATAATTTTGAAAATTAAAGTCACAGATGCAAACTACTGCTGACAAAAGGTGACAGAAAATTAAAACAAAGGACTTACTGTGATGACTGTTGGTTACAACTCTGAACCCCTGTTGAAACTGGAGAAAACAAGTGACCTCAATATAAAAATGAGATATCTGCACCCATGCAATGTAATCACTGTCAATTTTGCACAGTAAACCAGTATCTGGTTAAGCGTTCATTTCATCGCTTAGGCACGGATAAAACAAAGTGAAAGATAATAATTACTGTACATGGAAAAATCCTATATCCAGAAATGGTTTCTTGACTCCAGAGAAAGGAATACAGATGTTTTTTAAACTATGAAGAATATTAAACATGTAAAAAAAGCTGACCTGAAATAGCGTTCAGTCAGTTGCATTCTTTGTGC
The DNA here is from genome assembly GCF_000696155.1 of Zootermopsis nevadensis. The sequence continues at coordinate 180,912 of NW_019060405.1, forward strand.
CTCTGCTTCACTGTTGCCAGATACAGTATCAGGAGCAAAAGGTAATTCACGGCCTGCCTCAAATCCCAAAGACCCAGATTCTCGTAGTCCTCCTGCCCGGGCTCCACGGAACACAAGAGCCAGCCACAGAGGTAAGGCCCATCCGGCAGGCATAACAACATCCCAGCCTGAAGTGAAACCTGCCAATACAACACAAACACCTACTCACCCAGGATACCAAGATCAGGCAAAAGTCCCTAACCTTCACTGCATGAAACATTTTTGCTAAGACTACAATAATAATATTTAACAATCTATTTTATTTGGTAACAGGATTCACATAAAGGACTTACCAAGTCTCTTTTGTACTGGATCCTGACTACCAGGTCGCTGGATGAGGAGAATGGGAACACAAGAATGTGATGAGTTGTGACAGGAGATATTTGAACTGTCTTCTCCAACACTAGCTTCAAACTCCTCCAATACAAATCCTGGTACAAGGTTGCGAGAGCGGATATCTGCCATCTCAGCCAGTGACATCATGGAGCTAGTGGCAAGGTCTCTTACGTGAGGACTCCAAATTGGACTCACGCAAGCCAATGAAGACAATGATGTGATTTGTTCTTCAGACTCCAGTCCCCATATAGCTGGGGAGAAAAGTATCAAAAGCTAGACATATCATATTATATAGAACTCAAATTACCATATTACAAATATATGTACTTTAATACCAAGATACTACCAATAATTTCACAAAAGAAATGTTTTTAATTTCAATGAAGTTTTTAAAATTCATTCCTCCTAATACTGTCATCCATACAGACTACATAATACTTAAATGGCACTTGGACAAACAAGTAATTTTTCTTCTGTTATTAAATATCAAACTTATGATTTAATGCTCTAGAAGGACCTGTGTCAATACATATTGTGTTTAACTTAAGCCATTCTTTATGAGCACCAAAGAATTTTCACTGCTTTAATCTTTTTTTAATTAGGAGTGAAGCATGACTGGAGGGGGGCAAGGATTTTTAACTCTTAATACACAGGGTTCAAATTGCAGGGAGGAGATGGAACAAAATAATGAGGTTCTCCTAAAGGTGACCAAACACATGAACAAAAATTTGTGATTTAAACCAGTTAGTATTGTTATGGCACTAAAAGGCTATGATGGAGTTCGCATGTAGTTTGAATGAGACAAAAATGTATACAAAAGTTTGACGGACATGTGGAACTAGCTCAAGATAACATTAGCTGATAGGCATTAGCATTAGTAAAGTTAAACTGTTGAGTTCTACTACCAGAGTGATCTCACCTTTCTCATCTGGCACAGCTTTTGTTCTTTTTGAAGGCAGTTGCAATCTTGGATCTTGTATTGTGAGAGCCAGCACTAAATGGGGTGGGAGCTGCGCAGGTGACACTGCTCCTTTTAGTGTCTGCCACAGTGTTTCCTGATAATGCCATGATTCCTTATGATGTGATACTCCAAAAAAATCCATTCTCCAATCCTCACTTTTCCCCATCTTGAAATTGTCAGCTGACACATTATGGGGCTGCAAACAAACTGCACTTATATCTAATGATTTCTCCCCTTCCTTGGAATTAGTTTTATTCTTCTGTGATATATTTTCTGGAATGTTGGCAGTGTGCAGTGATTCTAATAGTACAGCCTGTGAGAGAGGGCCAGTAAGCCGGAATCTGTTCAGTGTGTCTTTCAGCAAAACCATTTCTATACTGCCACTACTACTTCGATACTTTGGAGTTCTTATAAATGGAACATTCCTTGTTGCAAGCTTTGTTTTCTCCACATCCTTCTTCTCTTTCGTTTCATTAAATTTACGTTTCTTCTTAGCTGGTGATGATATGATTTCCTCTGATTTTCTCATATCTGAAGTGGAAGAATTTTCATCAGTTGTTCCATGAGAACACGACAGTTTGTTCAATTCAGTATCATTTGCATTACTAATTACAGTAAAATGGAATAACATTATTAATTCATCTAACAATTCTTGATACATTGCAGGATGCACCCAAATCCATACGATTCTAGTTTCACTCATTTGTGTATCATCAGATTTAAGTTTCTCTGTTGGTTTCCACAAAAAACTGACCCTTCCTATTGCCCCACATGGGTATGTGTTTTGATGGAACAGCATCACAGAACCTTCTCGTGTGCCATCTAAAAATGCTTTTGCTTCAAATGTCAATCCACACTCTTTACTGGTAAGCTTCTGCAGATGACCCAATAGCTGGTCAATCGGGCCATTCAACTCAATGCAGCTATAGTATGATATATCCTATAAGCAGAGGATCATCATAAAACTTGAGTTATACGACTTTATTAGTCATACATAATCAGAATGACAGGATAAAGAATTCTGACTATTAAATCTGACAAATATTACAGGGGATTTAAGGACAGGCAGCTTTGCAGGTCCTTGAGGCATTGTGGGTTATATCAACAGTCATTTTGTGCCCTGTCCAGTCAGAACAAGGTTACACTCCTCTGGGTCCTTGGTCATTATGGGATTCAGGGTAAGAAGGATGTGGATGCCTTCACTAGGGAGAGATAACGCAGTCCTTTCCTAAGTCTTAAACAATAAATTTAAACCTCATCCTGTGATGGTAGGCTCAAGGTCACGTAGTGGCTGAAGGAGAGGGACATCATATCAGATCTGAGGCAAAGCTCTTCATAGGACAGCCTTCTGGCCTTGGAGAGGAAAACAATACAGAGTGGTAAAAGGATTGTTCACTGGCCACTGTAGATTAAGGTAGTACCTACATATCCTGGGCATCTCGGACAGCACCAAGTGCAGAAAATGTGGACAAAAGGAGGAATCCTCCTACCACACACACTGTCAATGCCAAGTGTTCGCTGGCACTGATTACAGATCTTCGACACTGCATGGCTAGATATGATGAAAACTGGAGTCAGGCTCTCTGAAAGGCCCTAAGAAGATTGGGGGGGAGGGGTGCGCATAATAGGGGTCTGAGTGCCTGGAGGAACTGAATTTTTCCCCTGCAGATCAATATCAATTATAAACCAGACTCTCCACGCTACTTTATACTTCCTTTCGAGGAAATGATACGTAAGAAGGATGTTACACTGCTGAAAGAAATATTTATCCATTAACTGAGTATGTAATTGTAAATGAGGCTCTAATTAGTAGACTATATAAGTAACTACCTTAATAGTACTGCAAAAAATAGGCCTTCTGGGCCCAGATAATAATTATTTTCCTGCACATGGATAACAAAGCACAATATTACCTGAAGCAAGCAGTGATTAGCTGTGGCTCGATAGCAAGCCCGAAAGCTCTTATCATTTGGGAAGTCTGCCAGTTTATAACCCCATTTCTCAGTCATATGGAATCTCTTAGCATGCCATAAATGGGTTTCCAACCAGACATATTTCTTCTGTCGACGATTGTACTCAAGAAGTAAATTTTGTGGACGACGCCTATACTTTCTGCTAGGTCTCTTCGGTTCTGGAGGTAATCCACTTTTTCTCAACTAAAGAGAAATGAAAGCAATCATTTATTATAAAATGATACATGGCAAGAAATTGGGCAATCAAATTATTCTGCATCTTATTTCTTCTTTTATTTAATGACAATGTGTCAGTTTCAGTGTTTATGTTATGCAGAATAACAAACAGGAGGAGAGGTTCCCACAGAGGTCTATATTCAATACAGAACTTTCTGGATATCACAGTGACAAAGTAATAAAACTGCCAACATTTTGTAGGAACTTGCTGCCTCCTATGACCCCAAAGAAGGAGACACCAAGTTCCTCCAAAACATTGGTAATTCTTACCATTATGACATAGTGTAACACCCAGAAGACTTTAGAATAAATCAAAGCCTGCATTAAGGTCATCCCTAGATTGGTATGGAGGAAATGAGGAAAACCACAAAATTCCCAGCCAATACATCTGTCTCCCAGTCAAGACACAAGGAATTTGTGTTTTGGTGGCAGACAGGGAAAGGATGTTTGGAAAATCAGTAGTTCTTCCTATTTATTTGTAAGAAAGAAGTGGGTTTATAAAGAAATTAAACTAAAGTAGAAACATGGAAAACAACCAACCCCATGAAATTCTGTGAAAACACAAACCTGATGTATGTGTGCCTCCCTCAGTCTTCTCGGCAAGCGTTTAGAAGTGCGACTCATGACACGTCTTCTCATATGTTTTGGAAGTTTCTGGAATACCAATCCTGTCCTCTGAGGATTTTCTATACAAAGAACAAAAAACAACTTTATATTAGTGTGGCTAATTATTGCAGAGCAAAAATTATAAAAGTAAAGTTGCCTCTGCTTCTGCACCATGCCATGAAGAGAGACAGATGTAAAACACATATTCTAAGACATAAGCACTTGACAGACAGTGATCAGCTTACATTCTGACTAGTTTATCCAAATAGATATGAAGGAAATTGTTTCCTTGTTGTTTGTCAGAATACCAGCAACACATTCCTACAGATTAATGTGGGGTACGGGCTACGGCTGGGACTTTGCATACCAAAATATCAGCAATGGTTCTGATCCTACTCTTAATCACCTATATAATTCAATTGCTGAAATATTACACTTACCTATAGCTTGAGTTAAGGCTGCTATTTCTTGTGCTCGAGCTGATGCAAACCTCCCTACAGAAAATTCCAGGGGTAGGTTCTGGGTTCCACCAAGCAGCATGTCAAACTGTGGTTTATTTTCTGCCATGTTGTTTTCCATTATATTTTATATATTACTGTAAAACCTAAAATAAAATAAAAATGTAATCTCAAATACATTAGTTCCTGTTATTTCTGACAATCATTTGCTTGGGGTCTCAGGCACTGTTTGGGAAAGACTTCTTTTCTGGGGTACCTTCAATTCACTTTTCCTCAGTTTCTAAAACATCCAAGTATGTATAATAAAAGTTACTCCAGACACCATGATTATATTAGGTTAATATCTTATGTTAGGTGAATAAATAACCTAAAGATAAAAACATACAAAACAATAATTTTGCCTGTTGTTTTGTATGGGTATAAAACATGATCTCTCACTCTCAGGGAGGAACACAGATAACAAGTGTTTGATAATAAAATGTTGAGGAGTATATTTGGGCCTGGGAGAATACAGAATGGGTTATGGAGAAAACTGCAAAAGGAATAGCTTAAAAATTAGTACTCCTCCCCCAGTATTGTCAGGGAGAATAAGTCAATTAGAATGAGATGGGTGGGGCATGTGGCACACATGGATGGAGCAAGAGGGATCACCGGGTATTGGTCAGGAAGCCTGAAGAGAAGAGATCGCTGGAGAGACGTAGACGTAGATGGGAGAATAATATCAAGCGGGATCTATGAGAGATAGGTGTTGAAGGCGATTGGATTTTGCTGGCACAGGTCAGGGTCCGGTGGAGGGCTTTGGTTAATTCGGTGATGAACCTTCAGGTTCCCTAAGCCACCTAGTTAGTTAGGTGAGTAAATTATTCCGTCATATTTAGATATTGTACCACGATAGTAATTCGATGTAGAGAATCAAAACCTATTTATTTTGCAGCTGAAATCAGTTTAACATAAAAAATGCTCCATGTATGGCAATACTACATTCTCCTAACCTCTTCTTAATTCATTCTCGCAAATGAAGTATGACAATGTGAACGGTTGTACAATATTGGCACCATTGCACATAAAAATTCCATTATTTTGACGTTCTGTAGTACATAACCAGACCTCGTACTATTAGTAACTGCGGAAGAAAGGTAATTAGCGTTCACTTGCCTAAAATTATATTACCGCACGAAATATGTTTCTATAAAGTTAGAATACATTTTAGGATGGTCAAGATGGCTAAGCCTGCAATCACCCTAGCATTCTGCAGTCAGACGTCAGGTCCTCCAATCAAATCATCTGCCGTGCACTAGCGCCTCCCTCACATAGGCCAAATAAACACACGTGTCGGCATTAGACTTTATCACGAAAAAAAAGCAACCTCGTTCCTTCATTAATGTGGAATTTATTGGCTGAATACGATTTTTAACATTAATTAATGCTTATCAGAAGCCCAACTTATAAATGTTCCCACAGCACTAATTTATTGCAAAAGAATACGATTGATTTCGTGTCGTCTGCTTGCGACTTTATACCGAGTCAAACTGAACTACATGGATCCCAACCTTCGGAATCAAAACTAAATGCCAGTATAATACAATTGTTGGACCGTAATTTTTCCCTTATGAACGCAACCCCGCCGTAAATCCTGTCGTACACGAAACCGACCTCATTGCCCTTCTAAGTTGAGTCTTTAAACTAAATATTTATAATTTGAAGTTTTCACCGCAGAGAGTATGAAGATGACTGCCTTCTGGGTTGTAACGTCCTGTAGTCTGGTGGCCCCGATGATGGAGGCAGCAAGTACCTCTGAAATATTGGCAAACATCTATCAGACTATACTGCGCCTTCGTAGTATTTGATATGATGCAATTGAAATAAATTCTTCTGTAGAGTAGGAGCAATGTGATAAAACATAATCTTTCAATGCTGGCTTAAATGTTTTTAGAGCATGATTTAAACGACTGTGACTTGTGGCATCATGTGATCGTGAAGGTGAAGATCAAAGACATACGTCCCTCTACCGTTGATAATCACCCGTAAAACCACACGGCGTCAAAACCCAGGGTACAACCGTGGATGTCAATAGTTCAAGAATATTCATACGAGATTGCGCTATTAATCAGTGCGACCAATTTTCGGTATATTTTTAAACTTATGGGGAAGTTTTGTGATTGCCAACAACAACAGGAAATGAGCGAACTTTGAACAGGATTCCATTATAATCTGATTTAGTTTGTGTTACAAAGAGAGTACGGATTTTGTGCCTAGTGTACGTTAACGTCTTCTGTGTAGTGGAAAGCAGCTTGTGGCATCATGTTGAAAAGCGTTGTCAGGAGGATCGTCAGCACTGATTTAGCTCCTAAACCAGTCGCTCCCTATAAGTAAGTGACTTCCAGTAATTTTGTCCTTGAAAACAAGAAATGTGGGAAAGTTATTTATGGTTACATAACACAGTTTAAAGAGTTTGCCTTTTTGTAATAAAACTCAATAATGATTATTATTTCCGTGAGGTCAAATGGCTAGCCAGTTTTTGGAAGCCAGAGTTTGACCATTTTTATTTAAGTAACAAAGTTTTCTCTTTGTACTAGAAGTGTTAATTGTGATTATTTTAAAGTTTCTTCACTATTTATGACGGTTGCAAAATTTCAAAGTTTATTTCTGTTAGGTCAGTGTCTTTGAATTAATTACTACATTGCTCCTATGGTGTGGGTTATTATAGCACTTATTCATTAACACCTTTAACAGTATCAACAAGTTTAGAAACATACACATGGTACAACAATTCTGGCATTTCAGGTAAAAGCAGGGAACCACATAACATGAAATATAATCCTTTTGAGTATTCTTTTTTATGTGTTACTATTGTGAACTACTTCTGAAGCTTCCCATGCAATTACACCTTTTGTTACAGCCAAGCTGTTGTGATAGACAACACAGTGTATTTATCTGGAGTTATTGGATTGGATCCAAGTACAAACAAGTTGGTCGATGGAGATACCGTTGCACAAGCCAAGCAAGCATTTATTAACTTGAAGCACATTCTGGAAGCAGCAAATTCTAGTTATGGAAATGGTATTTTTTCATGTAAAATATCTCTTAATTAAATTAACAGGTTAGCTTAAGTGTTAATATGTGTAATGTATTTTGGAGATATGAGGTTAAAGTACTACCTCATAGCAATGTCTCATTGACGGTTGCCCTGATTATCTCCAACCAAATGCCAGGATAGTGTCATGAAGTCGCATCTGTTTCCTTCCCAGTCCTTTTCATTTTACCATACATAATCACCCTTTTATTTTATTTTACTCCTAGAAATCTGCATTTTATGTAATGACAGCAGATAACTAAATCATTAATATCAGAAGTTGCAGAGTATATTTATAAGGCTAAAGCACATTTTATATTGCAGTTTTTAATATATTATCTTACTAGTAGCTTCAGAATAGTTGTGTTTTTTCATGTATGGCCACCATGTCAAAGTAAGATATCTGTGTATCAGTTAAATATTTATTTTCTCTCTTTTCAGTTGTGAAAACCACAGTACTGTTTGCAGACATTAATGACTTTGCTACCGTGAATGATCTTTACAAACAATGTAAGTTGTCATGTTATAGTACTGGCAGTAAAACCACATAATTTGTTATTTTCATTTGTAATGTTTTCAAGAGGAAATTGTGTGTGATAATTCAGATTGGATTGAAGTGGCATACAGTAAGACCTACTTGCTGATTTTTGTTCTTGTGGTAATAAAGCCTTTGATTTTCTTCAAATTAATGAATAAGTTAAATACATTTCATATTTATATTTCAGATTTCAAGGAACCATATCCAGCAAGGACTGCTTACCAAGTAGCAAAGCTTCCATTGGTAAGTGGAGTTTTATTTTATGAGTAGATTATTCGCTTTGGCAGTGATAATCTGAACTGGGAATACATTATTATTAAACTGGATTTAAAATCTTTGTCAGAACAAGTAACCTCTCTCTTGCTTTCCCCATCTTATGGAAGAAATGTAGCAACATCACAGCCCACTATAAGAAAGCAAACATGTAAAATTTGACTTCTTATGGGTGGTACTATTGTAAGTAAAAGCTCATAAGACAATACGGTCTATTTTTAATGATGGATGCACCATAACTATCCAAATTCTTCTTCCTTTCCAGTGTAGGCTTTATGGCCTGTGACAAGCATTACATAAGAGAATCCTTTCATTTTTTGAGGGGTCAGCCCAAACATCTCTTTCCTTTTGGGTGGTATCCCAAAATAATTTTTGGTATCCTGCCAGAAATCATTCTGTGTCCATGTTCTTTCCAGTTTTAATGGTACTGTGTTATATAATCTATTATTGGTATAATGGGTACTTGTGGGTTATCGGGACACATCGCTTTAAAAATAGGTTAGGTTAGGTTAGTTGTCATTTATTGAAATAAAATATAATAACTTTCAAGTATATGTCATTTATCCACACATATTAACCTAACCTAACCTATTTTTAAAGCGATGTGTCCTGATAACCCACAAGTACTGTATAATGTTTAGTTGCATTTCCATAATGTCCATAAGTTCTTCATATCTTTTGTGGTCTAAAAGTGTGTAATCCAATATCATTACTGCAAATAGTCTGTGATTCACTATCATAAGTCAGTTTATCTAGCAAGAATCTTGTAAATTTCAATTATGGTATATTTTGATACTAGGTTTGGTTTATGATACCTGTTATTTTAAAAACGTTTGTGATTTTCAACCTGCTAAGTAAACATTGTGAATGTTAATTATGTTCCAAACCAACACCTCATTCCCTGCTTCTTTCCTCTGCACATTTTTCCATGGATGAAAAGTGTAACTACCAGAAAGTTACATCACTTACCAAGGTCTTTTTCGGTGTATTCATAGTCTGTTTCTGCATTTCATTTTTAGGATGCAAAAATTGAAATTGAAGCCATTGCAGTGGTTGGAGAAATGGTAGATTGAACTTGCTAAATATAAAAAAACAAAGCTGTAAGGAATATGTTTTACAATGGAATCTCTCGTTGCTTATTTGTATCTGTGGAATGTGAATGAGCATTTGAAAATATAAAGGTGTTATTTTCATTGGTTTATTTGTTAAATGTTTCTGTTGAATTATTAGTAAGAAATAGGAAATACAGAGTGCTTTATAATTAGAATTATTAAGGAATTGTGTTTTCTTACATACTAAATGTGGCATTAACTTGATTAAAATGCTAATGATTTCAGTAAGGAATATATTATTCTGTCTGTACACTCCACAAGAAACAATCTGTTCAGTGACAAAACTGTTGTTAATATTATATAAATTTCTTAAGTCATGATATGTGACATTGATGTGGATTGTTTCAATATACAAATGCTAAATTGGGTGCTTAGAATGTGGAAATGTGGATAACATGTAAACATTAAAAAGTTTATATTCATTTAATCATGATGAAAATTGCTTATTTCACCACTTTAAATTTCCCAGAAATTAATTCCTTTGACAGTATATAGCAACACTTAATGCTCTTTAAACTTTATCATATGAAAATATAGGTTTTAAACATCCATACTACAGGTCCGCTAACCAGATTTTAACTCCAGGGTTAACAATTTAGTAGTATACTCTTTTAAAAGTGTGCGCAGGCCCAGCCTGAAAGTGGGCCTAGGCCTTGTAGCACAGATGATGCAGATTTGGGCCTGGTTCAAATTATAGCAATCATACATTATGTAGAACATTTCAGGCTTTTTAGACTCCTCTTTTTTCTTTTCTCCCCCCCCCCCCCCCCCCCCCGTGTTGGGGTGGGTATTTGAGGTTGTTTAAAGTTGTGCTCATCTTATGTTCATGACACTGTTGGCTTACAGAAACAAATCCCATCAGCTTGATATTTTCTGGGATTTTCATTGCTGCCCCTCCCAGAAATAGTTTGAGGTAACACCTTACAATCTTCGCATCTGATGTGTTTGTACCATTTCTGGAACTCCAATAATATTCTCAGTTCTAAGAGTGTCATTAAATAATTCATTCGAGGATTTCTGGTATTTATGCATTAAAATAAAAAACATATCAATGATACAATAATCAGTTCAGATTTTAAATATATCAGGCTTTATTCAGGCTGGAATAAAAGGAAAATCAAGCTTAGGTGGGGTACGAGTAACACATTTTAATAAAAACTTTGTGCTTGGGCTGGGTGAAATTCTAAAATTTCAGCCTGTGCAGACCTCCATGCTCCAACACACTGCTATCTCTAACTTCATGTTTATGTCATTTTATTATCTGCCCATTAGTTAGCTCTCTTGCGTAACAAGTCAAAGTCTAATGGGAACAATTAGTCATTTATTTTCTTCCTATCTCAATGTCCACAGCACTGCTATCATTTCAAATGGAATTTAATGTTTCTGGTTCAAGTTCTTGGCTATTTTTGTACATATATCTTACACAATAATCCTGCTGGTTAACATTTGTAAAATGAGATTTGAGGTTATCCAGAACACTAGAAATGTGGTAAAGATTTCCTTACCATATTTATAAAACTTTACATTCTTTGGAAGATAAATTTTACAACTGCTCTCCATTATCTAGATCAGGGGTCTCCAAACGTTTTTACAAGAGAACCATTAAATTCAGTGTTTGTGAGCTGTACTCTAAAAGTTTTCTTTAAATTATTTTATTTAGTGTTCTGTCTGGCGACAGGTCCATATGAACAGGATCCTTCCATCCTTTTCTCGGACTGGGACCTGTTCATATACGTTCTTGGCAGATGATCCAGAAGTGGTTTGCCATTGCCTGCTTCTGTGTGTGAATGGAGAAACCGGGGAAGCCCCCGGAGGAAAACCCCGTGTTGCCTAGACCACGATCTTGCCCAACACAAGTTATAAATTCGGGCACAGGCTATTTTGACATTAAAATAAGGAAAATGAATTGGGAAAATTAAGATTTTTTCTGCCAGCATTGTTCCCACAAGCCATAGTTGGAGAGCCCTGGTCTACACTTCATTTGGGGTAAGTACAAAATGTGTGTCGTCATCAAGCAATATTGTACTTGTCTCTCATTGACTGATTGGCCAAAGAGGTCCTTTTTGTGCAGTTCACACATTGTAGCTGTTGTTTACAGTATCTGTGTGTTATTACACCATAGATATTAGATTATATTTTGGTGCATGTTATTTTAGTAATAGTCTGAAAGTGTAAATGTGTTAGGGCAGAGAGAGTAACTACTAGTTCTGGTAAATGTTACTATGAAGCCTTTTATTTCTTCAGCATGGATGAAAATCCTCAACCAGCTATCTCCAGTGAAAAAACATAAGCAAGGGAGAGGTTTGCATGGGGGTGAAAAAGACACTTAACTTGAAAGGGGTTAGGTTGTAAAATTCATAGTTTCCTTACAGCCATATTTTATTAAAATGTTATGACACACTTCTATACAAGTCTCAGTACTGTACGTCAGCGTTTATACTGCCATTGTTTTGTGTAATTTGTATTTTTTTCTTCTTAATGTATGCAGTACAATAAATAATGGTAAATCTCTGTAGCTTATTTTAAATTTTGTATTCCATTGAAGGGATGTGTCATGATTAAATTAATTACATAATGATGCTTGATCTCTAGGCAGTGCTATTATAAATACAGTCCACGACTGTAATCTTGAGACTTGCGGGGTGAGGAAGTGGGGTGAAGGAGGAAGGAGGAAAGATAGCGTCTGCCTTTAACGCTACAGACTTTCTGCATTCCTTGCAAGTCTCAAGATTAAAGTCGTGGACTATATATATTTTTGTATTACACTTCAATTGTGGTACAGCATAAAATGTGCCGATTGTACCAACTGCTACTTAGAGTGAAAAGTGGGAGGAATACACTAACATAAAATTTCTTATGAGTCTGCTTTCTATCACATCTTAATATTATTTATAAGCGAATAGTATAATAAGCAAACAAGTCCTGCCAAAAAAAAAAAAAGGTTTTATTAGAAGTTTTGAGCTATCATTTAAAATCCATGGTATTGTGTCATTGAATATGAAATTTAAATATGTCATCTATAGAGAAGGAACTTGTTTTAAAGAAATCTTTATAAATGCACTGTAGCTTGAACCCTATTTTGTATAGTTATAAGTATACTTAATTACATAGTTTGTATTAATTTCTTTTTTATTGTAGATATGAAGTTACAAAAAAAGAATATTGTAATTGATCTTATGTTTTATTATATCTTAAATATTCACAGGTTACATAACTTAACTTTTCATAATATATTGAAGTGCAAAGTAATGTTTTAGTGCATTTCTATAATTGCTCAAAACAAGACTGTGATTATGAAGTCAGGTATTGTAGAATTAGTTCTAAATGTAATTTATAATGAGTCACTGTATCACATCAAAATAACTCTTACTAGTGATATATATATTTTGTCTAATTTCAATTCTTCTATACTTGTGATTTTTATCTATGATTTATTTATTTATTTTTTCAAATTTTGAAGTAAAATATAGTATACTACCCTATATCATTAACCTTTCATCCAATAGAAATAGAGCAGTAACTAATAAAGGGCTTGTTCTCTTTCCTGCATTTATGCTCACATATATTGAGTACCATTTTCATGAAACTAGTTCGATGAATTGGCAGAATGTTAAATCTTATCATGAACCTCACATTTTTTTAAATCTTGAAACAGTTTGAGGCTTCATAAAATTCCTTTTATGTCAACAAAAATTTGATCACACATATTCTATGTTCTTAAGAATACAAAGACTCAGTGGCCTGGCGTCAGCATATTCTGGTTATATATTAAACTAGTCTATGTACTTTGTTATATTCTCTTAAAATAACGACCGCTTTTGTCTAAATAATTTGCCAAATAACCCTGTTTAAATTAACTTAATTAGCTGATTTAACATTTAATAAGAGTCAAGTGATTTCTCTTGTTGAATATAATTTATTCAGTGTGCATAATTGCGTTTTCAATTGGAAAAGCACAGAGCAGTAAGATCTTCAGATTTATAAATTCAAACAACGTGATTATCACAAACTTAATAGTTCTACTACCCTTTCATTTCATTCTTCCTCAAGAAACTTGCATTTTGGACAGTGGATACTGTACAAGTTTCCTTATAATTTTCTTAGCTATCTTCATTTTATACACTTTCTTCATATTTAAAAGTATTTCTTGAGTCAAAATATTTCTGTACAATTCAGTCAGTTTTACTCTGTTCTTCATCATCTTTCTTTTCCTCTCCATCTCCAGTCTCTGTTTTTTCTTCTCCTGCTTCCATGTTATTCTCCCCTTCCTCTTCTTTTTCTTCTTCACCTCCTTCCTTCTTCTCTTCTCCCTCTTCTTTCACACCTTCTTCTGCTTCCACTTCTTCTATTCCTTCAGCAGGTGCTGTATCTGAAACAGAAGCATCCTCGATAGTGTCCTCTCCAGCTTCTTCAGTTTGTTCCTCTGCTTCATCTCCTTCACCAGCTGCTGCTGGTGTTTCTGTCTCATCTTCTTCTTCATTTGATTCTCCCTTTTCCATATCTACATCGTTTTCTTCAGAAGACGGCACTAGATTATCAATCTTTGTTTTTACACCTTCCACTGCAGACTGTACTGCGTCTTTTGCTTCGTCCATTTTATCTCCTGCCATTTCTGCTGCTGAGCTGACTCTCTCCTTCACTGCATCACCAGCTTCTAGAATAACGATTACATCTGAATTCAGTAAGTGTGTTAGGAAGAAAGAATGTGTCGCTACTCTGTTGGTGGGAATGTTACCAGATGCCCTCGTTTGGAATTGATGTAATTATCGATTGGAGCTCGCAGTCAAAATGCTGTCTGGGAAATTAATGATGTTGATCATATGAAATGTTTCTTTGATAAACTGTACAGTTCCTATTCGGCTTCACCTAGGGCCGTGAAGGGGAGGTGCGCCGGGGGCATTGCTCCCGGTCCCCCTAAGTGAAGGGACTCGCAGATGAACGAGTTATCAAAAATGTTGGAGGGATCCCCGAATGGAGATTTGCCCCCGGGCCCCTAGATACCTTTTTACGGCCCTAGCTTTACCAAAACCCCAGCATGAACTACGTGTGTTAGGAGTGAGGTGCATTGCATCAAGTGTTTGCATGATTACAGTGTTCTCGTTAGTCATTTGGAGGCCTCTACTGATGACCCAGAGACGTTAAAGAGAAAGCCACCTACAAGGGACTTAAATCCTTACCAGTATTCATTTTATACTAAATATGGGTCTTTATTGAATGCATTGATGGGAATTAAGAATCGTTCTGCGTCACTACTGAACGCCCATAAGCTCTTGGTAGTCGAATACCATGTGTTTGAGTTAATATGTTCTAATGCAAGAGAGCTTTTTTAACAGGCTCTGAATTACGCTGCTCCATGGATCTTTCAGGGTATCCCTGAAGAAAGTAACAGAAATAAAACAAGGCCATTTATTCGGTTTTTGTGAATACTTAAACACGTGGATGCTAACAACAAAGGCTGTACGTTGTTCTAAGACTGGCAGCACTGAAGGCAAATCCAAGTAGGGCAGACAAGCCTAAAATGGCATAGCTTCGTAAAATGGCACTCCTGTGTTGCTGACTGGTGTATTTATCTAATGGTTTTTTAATTTTGCGCCGTTAGATTGCTCATGTTGGAACTCAACTCCAGTAAAAAAAAAATGACGTGTTGAGAGCGCTATTTTCAAGTAAGCGCAGCCAACTTCGGGTAAAATGGCATACAAAGAATGTGTGTGAACCCAGTTCAGACCTAATAGCACAGAGTATTTTACTTTGTTAGTCGATGTGTTTGCTTGTTTCTTCTCGATTGAGTGCTTTAAAACTACGTTATGAAGAAGTTAACTTTTACTACATTTTGAACTTGATTATTTGAGTGTGGTTTTTCTTTGTCATTAATAGGAACGTGCTGTTTTCTGTTAACTCCGCTGTGCCTAATGTGTTGTTATACTCGTGATGAAATTGGATCTTAATTAGTAAACATAATAGTCCATAAGAAGGGTGTGAATTTATCATTTTACCAAGGTTTTGAACGTATATGACAAACTATAGACATTCGCGATAATATTTATTTTTCTATATGAAGAGTAGTTGCAAATGAAACAAACATTTCTTCACACTGCATAAACATTACAGAGGTCAGCTATAATGTGTTAAACCGATTTATATTTATAGCACGTAATTTTAGGTCAGTGTTTCCTACAAGAAACTGATTAAGTGTTTGGAAGTTCTTGGTGAAACGAAATTGTCGACAAATTCAGACATTTGTTTTTCAGACGACTACATGATACCGGGAGTTGTTATACAATTTACTCGAGGTTTTCTCTTTGTATTATCCCCTGGACCAGCCATAGCACTAAAAAGTCAAAATGGTCTAAAGCCTGTATTTGACGTAGTAGTGTGAGCGTTTGTTTAGTTGTGTGGATATCTTCACTCGTATTTGGATATCGCCGATTAAAAACTCTCTCCAACTTTATATTTATTTTAAAAGAAAACAATAGCAGACCTCCTGTGTAATATTTTCGCCCAGATGCATTCGTTCAGATTTTAATTGGGAGGGGAAGTCACGTTTTGTTACGGCAAGACAGTGGCGCCTTACTAAAAAAAAATAAGGATCTCTCTGAAGTAGAAACACTGTCTAATTCATCAGAAATTTCAGTTATGCATATAAGGTCTGTATATAATCTTTCGAATTTTCATGTTATGTATATTTTTTTTTGTCGTAATGGAATACTTTTTAAATTAGAGAATGTTTCCAGAAGGGAAATTCCTTTTTCTCACTTGTCCCAGAAACTTCTAAATTTCCATTTAGAGCATGCATGCATGTCTTCAGGTATTACGATAAGGAAAACAGGCTAAAAAGTACCAAGATGTGTTGACCTTCATTGGCGTGTCCAATTTCACAAACGTCTGCCATTTTGTGTCTATAATATTGGGTTCAGAAATTGAAAAGGATACTTTCTGTTAGTGCAGAACATAAACTGAAATCTGTTATGTGGAGTCTCTGCCCTCTCGCCAGACTCCGCCCAGATAACGACCTTTTGTTGACGTTCGATATGTTTTCATATCGATTTTCGTTAGGAGCCACAAGATGGTAGTGTGATAATAAATGATTTATCAACAAAGCCGTTACTTTCCCTCACGAAACGAGAGTACGCAATAGGAAGTTTATTTTAAACATTGATGAAGATTGAATGTCACTAGATGATTTTGGGGCGGAAGTCATCAATTTCTAACAATCGCACAAGGAAGAGATAATCCGAAAATTGCTTAATAATTTATCAGGAGGCAAGGACATATTTGTAGGGTCAGTTACTACACAAGTAGGGGAATGAGAAACGTGATTTCATTTAAAATTCCTGTGCACGTCTGCTTCGGAATCTTTACAAGTTCCCGGCAAAAGACGCTGTGGCAGAATGGTACAGTTTGTATCACGTTATATAAAAGATAAGATATTCTTAATAGCATTTATAAAGTAAATCAACTTTACCGTTCCTTTATAATTCATATGTATTCGTTGTTTCACTGAGCTTACAGAATTAAGGCATAATCCGATATTTTCTATGCTGATAACAGTGGTCTAGGATAACTAGCAACAAATTAACATGAGATTAGCGCCAACCCCTGACTTACGTCAGACAAAATATAGATTATTTGTTAAACTGTGTACATAACGTTTATTTGAATTTTTACATTTTCCTGATCATAAAAGTTCTCTTCCCTAAACGTTTACCTGTTGCTTTCAAGATTTATATTTCCAGGAAAGTACCATTAAGGTTATATGTATAGAAAATGTCCTCATTTGAATATTTTGTGCATTCCGAAATGGATTTCAATGCATCACTTGTTTCACACAACGTGTTAGCTTCAGATTTTAATTTTTAAAATCTGATGCTGTTGTTTTTATTTATTTGTCGTTATTATTACTCATTTATTTAAAATGTGAAACAGCACATAGACGTATGTGTTATTGCTGCAGTTGAAACTGCAAGACTGTAAAGAGAATATTAAAGCTTTAATCACGTAAGGCAAGAAATTCTACATTACTGGAAACAAAGCTGTGTTCTTGCATTTAATCATTGTGTACATCCATAAGCCAGATTTAGAAACAGTGTGTAATATTACAACATAATTTGAATAGTATTTCCTTTTATCTTATATAATAAATTATTATAAAAATAAAAAAGTTGTCTGGACAAAAGTCATAAGTGATTTAAAATACTGAATATTCGATTCTGAAGAGAGTACAATTACGTAAACAAAATCCAAGTATAATAAAGGTCATTTACAACTCAAGTAAGTTATTGAGGTCCTTTGCTAGTGCAATAAACCCGTATTTTAAATCATTCCTTTTTCGTCTACGTCTGTTCCAAATGCAATTAGGTTCTGCTTTATGGCGCCAAGAAATAATCTGACCCTATTCGGGTGGTAGTTATAAATAGTACAAAATCAATCAGTGTGATATAGAAGTGCCACATTTAGAATAAGTCAGATACACATAGAAACATCGATCGGTCCTGCCAACATCTGTACTTATTCTTGGGGTAAAACAAGAAAAGAACTAGGGATTACTCAATTCTTGGACTTTGTACGTCGTCTGGTATTCAAAAGAACATGGTGTTTCGGAAACTTTATCTGTTTCCGTCCTCAGGTGAAAAGGTCAGTTACTGCACTGAGGTCAGCTCTTTCTGAGTAGGTGCCCCTTCCCTTTTCAGCTGAGAACGGAAACAGATCCAATTTCCGAAACGCCATGTTCTTTTGAATACCAGACGACGTACAAAGTGCAAGAATTTAGTAATCCTGAGTTTAACACACCATTGCCAGTACCCTTCAAAATTTAAAAAAAGAGAACTGACTTGCTTGCGACAGTCATTAATTGGGTCCTTGCGATCGGTTGGAAACCACTGCACTAACGATTTCAAAATTACAAAAATATGAAGATATTTCCATTTATTCATTAACCAAACCTTACCGTAATTACAATTCTCGATATAAGCAAAACCCTTCATGAAATGTTAATATTCGCACAGGTAGTCAAAAAATCCCCCCTTTTGTGGAACCCGAAATTTTATTACCTTGATTACAAGAGCCAGTCACCGGTCCATATTTTGAGCCTGTTGAATCCACTCCACACCTCACACCATATTTCATTAAGATCAATTTTAATGTTATCCTCCCAAGTACGACTTTTTTTTAAAAATCGTCTCAAATCTTCAGGTTTCCCGACCAAAACTTTGTGTGTGGTTCTCATTTCTCCCATGCGTAGTACATACTCCGACCATCTAATTCTTGATTTGATTATCCTGATGGTATGTGGCTTTTAAAAATGTAATATTTAACTCATAAATTATTCATTTGAAACAAGAGCAATTTATCAATTCCTCTATTAAATTATTTAAAACATTTATATTATATGACCTGCAGTTTTATTAGCGTGAAAATGTATTCAGTTGAAAAACGCGCTCAAATGTTCTATAAGATCGCCATAGAATCAGAGCTCACGCTCTCAAATGATCTATAAGATCGCCATAGAATCAGAGCTGTATGTTGTCAGTTGTAACCCACTACAAAGGTGCAAAGACCCAGATAACCCAGGTAAAAGATGGTAGGGGTATATATACATAAAAACATGGAGGCGATGGTGGCGGCGTAATCATTACATGATTTGCATATTCCCCATCCTGTCTATGCGCTACTGGTTTTACAACCTATTTACCACGCAAGAGATATCAGGATTAGATTTCTGAACATCACACGACTCTATGACGTTGTTAATGGTACACGTTCTTGAAGCACAATGAAATCCCTGTGATTAGAACTTCTTTGGTATTTTCTGTTTTTCCCCAACTTTTGACGAAATATCGATTTCGATTTCTCTAATCGTTAGGCACCTCCTGCAGTTTTTCCGCTGGAATTTTACACTTGTAAAATTTTAGAGTGAAATACGCCTAAATATTTTAAGAACTTCTATCAAAGGCCTTATGTCCCCAAATTTTTGTTAGTCCTTATAAATAATCTAAGAGAAATTATAAAGTAATAATTGTACCATTTAATGATATTTTAGTGTATAATTTACAATATCATTTTACCCCTAAATTAAAGTTTCAACCTCAAAGTTTGGCATTGTCATGTTGGTAATTTTTAACAAATAAAAATACTACCTACATAATTTATATGTGTCTTTATGATCAATCTCCATACACGATTTCGCGTTTCTAACTCCGTTTCATTAGTTACCGCCATCAATTGCAAATCTAAATATGCCTATATTTTTCAAGGCCGACATGTTGGTATTTTAAATTCTACAACTGAACAACTGTTTAATACTTTTAGAAGCTCAATCTGTTGCAACACAGCATTTCAGAATTCTGATGCAAATTAACTAATGCCGCGCCAAACCCAGTAGCTCACACACACACACATGTTTCCTACATACGAAACTCCCTGATCGTCCTACATTTTAGGTACGTCCATTCAATAATTCAGCCGTGCATGTGTCTCCGTGATCGCTTTCACCGTTCACCTGACTGACATTGATTTCAGGTTTCGGCCAAAATAAAATCTCCCGAAAGGGTGGCTTTACGACTTTCACATAAATTGATTCAACATGGCAACTGATTTAAATAAAATAACATCTCATAAACCTAGTTTCGAAAATTAGATTTCGAATTTAACGTACGTATTTTAATTTTATTATTACTTATTGTAGTACTGGAAAATAATGTAAATATCACTTTAGAATCTCATAGATTTTATTTTATTTGTAGTTATACTCTTCATCACATATTATTGTGATCTTATGGAGGATGAGATTTGTGGAGATTATAGCATGCATGGAGGAGTTGATATATTAATGCAAGTTTTTTGTTGAAAAATCTTAAAGAGAGGACTTTGGCGTGGATGGAAGGATAATATTAAAATGGATCTTAAATAAATAGGATGTGAGGTGTGGACTAGATTCATGTAACCCAGGATTTCGACCAGCGGCGGTCTCTTGCTAACCTAATCAAAGCTGTATTTTCCACGTCTGTACCGATGCGTTGTTCAGAGCAGAGCATCGTTAAACAAAGAAAAGCTAGTGTAATTTTGAAAGGAGGAATGTAGCGCTACAGTTCTTGCCGCGTTGAGCGCGAGATCGCGTGCGACATGAGAGATAAGAACCCTCTACGTAAAAGTGGCAGAAGTCTCATCCGTCAGTCGTCAGCTGTTACAAACATTCCATTGGCGGCTTTGCAGCTGATGCGTTCTTTACGGAGCTTGTATCGCATGTCACTGGTTTTCAGCCCATTCGTAACTCTGTGAACTGATCGTAACGAAATTTATCATTGACATCTCCTACTCAAATTATCTGATGAAAGTGTAAAATATGGAGAAAGTGTTACGACGTCTCTAAGGATGATCGTTGACATCTCCTACTCAAATTGTCTGATGAAAGTGTAAAATGTTGAGAAAGTGTTACGACGTCTCTAAGGATATTACAACAATTTTGATTCTTAATCTGTCGATGTTGATATTCTAGGTGTGAAGCCATGTGGATTTGTAGGTATATACCGACGTTTCTAATGTACGACATCCTCCCTGAAGATGGAAGCAATATTTTCCTCCGAAACGTTGGTATCCACCTACAAGACCACACTTTATTGCAGCCCAGAAGGCCGACCTAGATATCTTCACCGCCGTGAAAAGCTAAGATTTTATATAGATTTTTAATCGTTTTCGACTTCGTGTTAATTCAATCAATAAACTACATCATTGGATAATTTGTCTTTTAATTGCAAACGCCGTACCTGTGAGCTACTGCGTTGAATGTTGTATTGTTGCCTTGTATGAGCAGCAGTTTTATAAGGAAAGAATGCCTGATATATGTGTCATATAAAATATTGCATTCAACCCTTGCTTTTAGCTTTGTATTTATCACGCGATAAAAGACAAATATTTGCCTTTGTTTTATCTGACCAATGCCTCTTGGATCGTTCTGCACTTAAGTGCAAAACAAGTTGCCCACTATTGTCTCTAGCATCAACACGAGGCATAATTATGGCTGAAATATACGAGCACTGCAACTGGGAAGGAAGTAAAATTTGTTTATAAATCGATACAAAACTTCATTTTTTTTTATTTCATATTTGCAGATAAGTTTTTCATCATCTGATAAAGTGTTTGTATAAAGAGTCTGCTGAGCTATTTTTTCTAGCGGAAACTCTCCACATTTGTTTACCTGGTTTGAATCTCTCCCAGGGTACGTAACCTTTCCGAATAATTTTATGATTTTCTGTCATTCTAGAACAATTTCGAGGTTGTAATATAAACAGATCACTGCCGCTTTTTATTACGCCCTTCTTAACCCATCTTTATAATCCTGCAGCTGTGATTTATTCAACAACGCTCTCTCAACTACATGGGTTATATAGCACAGACTGAGGAATTGCCTTGTGAATGATGCATAGGGGACAGTACTGAAGAATGCGGCCTTGGCCTGTTTTAAGGTATTATTGCGGCTTCACTTTGATGTATGTATGAAAATCACAGAGAATCTCAGTCAAGATAATCAGTTCCGGGGAAAAGAATCAAAATCGGTGGCTCCTGAATATGAAATAGAACATCCGACGCCTATGCAGTTGACACAGCGTCCTTGGGCTGAATGAATTAGAAAATAACTTCACATTTCTGACAGATTTTCATGGTTTTACTTAGTACATCCAGGCGATTGCTAATATCCTACCCTGTAACATAACGATCGTTCGATAATATATAACGTTTGTTTCGTAATCAGCGTCATTACGTAACCTAATAATAAATTAACCCTTTGAATCCGAAGCTAGTCTCAATAACATTTAAAAATACGGTCCGTACCTCAAAGAAAACAACCTGTCACGATCAATTTGTTAATTATGTTCAGGTAAATAATAACTCTTTGCAGTGAGAATCATTATGAACCCATAAATATATTCTATTGGCAAAACGCAGAGTCACTGAATGTTAAAGTAAGTGGTACATATAATTATCATTCTATATGATTTGAAGCTTTCACGGCGACGAAACTCAATAAAATCTTGAATTATCATTCTGCCAGAAGAGGTTAATACACGCAGTATTTTCCGTGTAAATAGATTATAACCTGTTTAAATTACGCGCGTATTGAAATATCCTATTCTTATTCATTTACATTTATCATTCACACAAACGACTTTCTGTAGACGATCGAAACGAAGAGAAAAATTAAAACACTAAAAGGAGAAATAAACTAAGGAACAAGAGAAGTGAAACGACCTCCCTCTTTAATAACAATTTGTTGATTTTCATGCAAAACAAATTAGTTCCACCCTTCTTGTTTTTAAATAGCTGGCACTTCAATTGCTGTACTCCCTCCAAAATAGGCAACTTATTGTTCACCTTTGAAAAGCGGGTCGGTCGCACGTCCAGGCGCATATTAAAGCCTGAAGGTCAAATCCGAGACGCCAGGTTAACAACGAGAAGGTGAACAATTGATAATAACACTTATGCAAAATTCTGGCTGTGAAACACATGATGTAACTGTTAAAGCCTTACTATATTTGTGTACGATTATCCATATCGATGTTAAAACGAGTGGGAGGTGGGGATTAATACTATGAGATAAATTAAACGAGCGTTCTGGTGTAGTGATAACATTCAGGTAGTACCCGGTTCGAATATCGGTCATATTACTGACTATTCTGGCTGTAACTTATCGTGTTTTTCGTTGCATTTAATTATGCAGGCATACCTACGTAAACACACATGGTTGACACGTTTGCTGTGTGCATGAAATGCTGATATGTTTTAAGGCCTCATTAAAATCCGAGCTTTATCTATCTATTTATCTTTTTCAAATCCTTGTTGCTTGAATAATGAAAGAGAATATTCATCAGAGAATTGAAAACAGGTCTGATCTGAAGGCAGTTAAGTTGGAAATATTGTGGATGGAAATTTACAGGATTATTTGAAATGGAATGTGGAATTCATAAGACTTTCTTTTGACTAATATATTGCATGTTGTGTCTGACCAGGTTTCTTTTGACTAATATATTGCACTTTTTAATTTGTCCGGAGATAGGGATTAGCTCTATCTAGTGGGCCCAACTGAGTAGGAACCTGAAGACGGAGATAGAGCCCCATCTCCGAAACGTCGTTTTACGTTTTTTACGTTTTATTACTAGACGATGGATAATATCCAAGTAAATTTTTATTCAATTGACTCTTCACCATCGTCAAGAAGTTTTAGATTTAATATATTGCATGTTGTGTCTGACCAGTGTTCAGAATATTTTGTTACGGAAACGGAAGTTACAGAAATAGAGGCTACTAGGTCTTTTAGTTTGTCAAATAAGCGGTGGTTTTCACTCCCACGTAGATACTTAACATTCAGCTATGGTTGTGTGAGACGTACATACATTTGCATTTACATACTCGCTGTAGAATTATGACGCATAATGAAAGAGCTTTTTGCTACTGAAGTTGTTGAAACTGGTGCATGCTTTATGTTGTTTATTTCATGGTTTGCGTAGTGTTGATTAATTTTTACCTCAGCATACCAAATTCTTGGAGATATAATTTCAGTAACAGCATCTCGAAACAGATACCAATTACTAGATATTAGCCGGTTTATTGCGAGATTTCGTTGTATTATTGGGTGTGGCCAGCTAAAAATGGGAGTGTATGGAATAATTTTATGTCGGATTTAGACCGTGTTGTATGTAATGTAGGTCAGGTACACAGATCAGTTGCCTTATGGCCGAAAACAACGAATCTGGTGCTTCAGTGACAGTTCTGCGCCCTCGGTTTGTCAAAACACCAAAACAGTATTCAAAATGTTATCAACTTCAATTTAACATAATTTTAGACTTTATTCACGAGTTATATAACATGTGTGAAAGACTAGAAAGAAGGATAGGACCACATATTGTTTACCTGGGCTTTAGATTCAAATAAATGTCTTATTCACTCTGCAGATTCTTTACTCCCCCCGTACACATTGAATAAGATGTAAGATGGACCTCACACAATGGTGAAGATACACAAATCTAACCTATTTCTTCCAGCTTGCAGTCAGTGTGAATGAGCTGAGCTAGCCGAGATCAAACCTGTCTATTGCTTGGGTTTGGCTTAACATTATGAAGAGCGCAATTATTTTACGACGTTAATATCATAGCACGTAGAAAAAATGTTGGCCACGCGAAGTCTATATTTAGCTTTCTTTTTGATGACAATAACTAATGACCCATTGCAGCTACTAACATGGAATTTTGTGTAAAGGCAGAACAAATGCGTACCTACAAGTGTCACAAATGTTAGATATTACAAATATTTTATTAGGTTATGTCTTGGTAATATAGAGTTTCTATACGGATACCAGTGGACATGAAATACTGAATAGCTGTGTAATTATTTTTTATAAACCCTTCTAACTTTTGTAGATAAACGAAAGGGATTTTGGAGGACAGTAGGTTTTATAAGTTACTTCCAGAATTTGTTACTAATAAAAACCTAACGAACGCCACAACGCAGAGGTCTTATTAAAAAAAGCTACGAGTAATAATAGTAAGTTCAGCTAGTCAATAAATCCCCCCCCCCTTTATATGGAACCCGAAGGCTCATTAACGTGTTCACGAAACGTCGCCACCTGTCCCTATCCTGAGCCAGATTAATCCAATACACATCCCCAAACCCTGATTTCCTAATATTCAGTGTTATATTATTCTCCCACCTATAATTACTTCTTCCGTATGGAATCTTTCTTTTAGGTTTTCCAACCTAAATGTTTTACGACATTCTAATGTCCTCCGTGCGGGCTTCGTGCCCCACCCATCTCATCCTCCATGATTAAATTGCCCTAATAATGTCTGGTGAAGGGTACAAGCTATGGAACTCCTCATTAAGCAGTTTTCTTCGGTTTCCAACCACTTGATTCCTTTTAGGTCCATATGGATTTAAATTCTTGTTTTATGTTGATAATCGCAAGTAAAAAACTCATTTGTATTTACTGCAATGTAGCAATTAAATCAGTTCAGTAAAATTAGAGCAAAGAATGATTGAACTTCATTTGCGGAGTTCTCAGTAAAATCCAGAGTTTGCTGTTTGTTTTTACTGGATTTGCCCTTATGCCAGACTTGCCTTCACTTTGTGTATAGATTTTGGACGGATGCCTGATATAGCAGTATAATAATTATATATTGAGTAGATGAAATGCCACTGCCAAATTCAGAATAATTTAATCTAGGTTTAGTTTTAAGTTTTAAGTTTTCGTTTTTAATGAGTTGACATCCACTAATAACAATCGAACTTGATTCGACATTAAACCGGTACCCAACGTCTTGTATAGTTCTTACTGAGGCAAAATATTCCGCTTGTCTTTTCAAGCGTATAATTAACAAATATGTAAAACCGCGGAAATGTTTTTCCCATTGTCATATTTTTTCTTTAATTACCTTTATGTTATCGCGACTAAGTTCCACATGAATTCCACTCAAACCTTTTAGCGTTAACATAAACCTTGTCATTCATCGACGTTAAATTCATTGTTTCTGACGTTCAGCGGCTATGAAGTCGCGTGATTCGATGCTCTATTGTTCGTGCTATTTTGACCGATGGTCAGAAGGGGGCTGACCGTGTTATCTGGACTCCCACAACCCCTGCTGAAAGTCAGAACTGGATCGAAGGGCCCAGTTCATTGGCCTAACATTTTATTAAACTTAACCCAAGTCGTATCTCCGTCAGATCTTAACTGGTTCATCGATTCCCTCCCCCTCCTCCTCCTCCTCTTGTCCACATTATAACTTCCTATTTGTCGTAAGTCTTCATTTAATCGATGACAACGCATTCTGCACATGATTCACAGTACAAGGTGATTCATAATTATTATAAGTCTCAGGTTCGATTCAAGATACCAACATCACCCTTCACGTAGTTCAAACTTATTTAACAGCGGATTTCAGGTACTCATGACGAAAAGTACAAGTAGAACCGTATAATCTGGTAGGAATTTATCGACGTCTTAAGGGTATTTGCTGCCTCCATCATCAGGGCGATGATCGTAAATTAGTTTGGGAAGGGTGTCGAATGAAACCGCCGTGATCGATTTAAGGTTATATTCTGACGTTCGACAAGAGGGAATAGTACAATTCAGTCACCGACAGCCAGGAATTCGAACTGAATGTCTTCCGATGTCGAATGAGAGATATCCTCAGTCTCCTACAAATGTACAGCAGTGGAGAGAGTTCATTCAGTCGGGAGGTCCAGGTGCACAGAACGGCTAACATATATAAATATTATAAAGAGTAGTGTGAAATGTCGATGACAATGGAGATATAGCTAAGAAATTGTGGAAGTTTCCTCACTTCTTTATTATAATCCCAGAAACAGAAGGAAAATTTGAACACCAGAATGAAGATGGGTTGACCATTTTAAAATCTCAAAACACTCCCGAGTGATCTTAACATGGGGAAAGTAATAAGGATAAGTTTCTCGTGCATTTTAGCAACTTACTCCTTTTTTTCCCCTAATCGTGCACAATACTAATTCTACTCAGACTCTTCAAATGCTCTGCTTTTGTTAACTCAGACTAATTTAAAAGTGATGTTTTAGTGACATCAATGAGAGGGTTTGAACTTTGTGTTTGTCATCGTAATGCGATTGTATACATCAGTCATATTTCAAATAGACTGAAGGAACAAATAAATTATTATCGATTGTGGTCTTATGGGTTGTGCTGGTGTTTACCAGTGTTTCGAAAGAGCGTATCCCCCCCCCCATCTTCTGGGTTGAAGGTTACAGGACGTTATGTTGATACGATTTGGAGATACGTTCATCGGAAATTTTGGAAACCACTTACACGGTGGCATAACCCAAAATACCACAATCGATATCGTCACTGCCGAGAAAATCTCAGATCCCAAACAAAAGCATAACAAATGTGTGTACAATTATCATAAATGTGCATGGAAATCCAAGGTCACTTATGCAACTGCGAACTCGAATTAAACACAGGATTATCTTGACAGTTTCCCGTGGCCAGCGCTTTAACAGCAATCTCAAGCAACAATCTCGTTTTGCGAATGCGTGACCTCAACAGGTCTTGGCTTCTATGACGTCATTCACTTTTCTTTGGAATATGAAACGAGCACTTTATCAAAATGAAACAATAAATGTATTTTCCCAGATGTAATTCTTTAATAAATGGCATGTTTGAAATTTATTTTGCTATTATTTGTTTTTTTTTTGTTTGTTTAACGACGCGTTATTAACTGCGTGTCATATATCATTAAGTGGGTGGATGACTTTTGGTGATAAATGGGGAATGAAGTGAAAGTTAACGGCGTGGAAAAAGATGTCCAGAAAAATCTAAGTTTTGTGCAGATAATTTTCTTTTAAAATATAAATAATAATTAGCAAGGACAAGGAAAGAAACACAAATTGAATCTTCTATAACTATGGCTGTCGTAACATTAATACACAACTCTGAAATAAGAATTCAAAAAGAGAGAGAGAGAAATTATAGCAATTGTAGAAATAGAATTTTTTATATGTCGCTGACTGTACATTAAACGTCAAAATTAGAAATAAATTAAATATATTTATTTAAATTACAGAATTCAGAGTAAAAGATTTCTTTTGGCCTATCATATGGAAAGAATGTGACCATAACGCGTTCCTAAACAGCTGACTGATTCTAAAGTCGGTGCTTACAGATTAAGCGTGAACAATATTTTTAAATGTTAACAATTACACAAATGGCCACTGTGAGAAAATTTGATATTATATGAGGTACATTTTACGTAGCCAGAATCCGTTTTTATGAAAGTTATAACGAAATTAATCACTACAATTTTAATTTTTAATCTATAGTTCCTACTAGCCTCGTAATATTGGAGTAGTTTACGTAAATGAGTCACAAGTTCTTCCTAGAACTTCTTGTTTTTGAATGCAAAATTAATCGTGCCCTTCATGTGCAAAACTGTTCCATGGCACCGACTACACTCAAATGTCAAAGATAAACACTGCGAGTAGTTTTTATCGAGAGGGCTGTCCAGTGTGAAGGGGTGAATGCTCCTGTATCGACTAGAAACGAAGACCATATACTGAAAACTCCTTCGAATTTTCATTGTTGGTTTTTATTTAACTTCATGCCTCAGGAAAGATATTAAAACGTATTTAAAACCACGTTTGCGAAACAAAAAATTTCGAATCTATATAATGTAATGTTTCAAATATTCTATAAGATCTTGCGTTACAATAAATTTCAGCCAGGGTTCAGTCACCCCAGTATGTCACGAAACAAGTGACACGCGAGCGTGTTATCAAATACAGAAGAACATGAAAACATACTCGTTACGGAGAATATCCGAAGTTGATGTTATATAACAATTGACAAAATGCCGAGGTGCTTTTCTGTGACTTCCTGTCTCGGCAACAATAAGGCTAAGATTCTATTCTTATCGAATCAGTTAATTCGTGAACCGTTTATACCAGATTCCTATAAAAATACTATAAATATAAGTACGTTAATTGTTTGGTTATTTAATCAAAAAATTGTAACAAGGTTGTTTATAATTTTGCTTATGTTAGACGTTTTTCGTCTCTACCTCTTTGTTCAAACGTTACTACGATCCGCGGTTCTATAATGCGAATGAATATTTCATGATGTGGATTCATTCGTCTGTCACATGCTACTGCCTTTACCTTGAAGCTTTGAGAGGGCGCTGTCCCTGGCGTCACCTGCTACGTCCAACAGGTCGCTTGCAGACTTCTTTGCCTTAGATGCTAGGTCCGTGCCCTCTTCGATAATGCTGTCCGCTGCGGACTTCAGTTCCCCGTTACGGGACAGTGTTGGCGCACTGCTTGCGCACCCCATCTGTCAACACATATTACGCTTCTCAATCAACTACACAGGTTACACGGGATGATTGTGAAGGACTTGGAACAAAGCAGGGCCCACCACTGCCTTGACCAAATCCAGTTTTTAAAAACGTGAATGTTTCAGACGACACAAGTATCTTAATTTATTTGACTACAAACAGGATGCTACAAGGATCTCTTTTTCTTATTCAAGGCTTTATTTCCACCAACAAGTGGACAAGATACTTTTGCTTTGTAAGATTTTAAGCTGTTGGGTTATTTCCATACATTATGCACTATAGTAGCCGTCACCAAGTTGCGTGTTTCAAGGCCACGGAAGGATTTCAAACTCTCTCCCTACGGCGCGGCTGTAAGTCACCAACACAGCGTTGCTACGCTGCCAGTTCTGAGATGTCTTCACTCGCCTGAGCTCCGCTGTTCGTGTTGCAATGTTTTACGGTTTTTCTGTAACCTTGAAGCATGAAATTTGGTGGTAGATACGAAAGGAGGCGCTGATTGTGTGCGCCATTATTATTTTCATTGCTAATGGTTTAAAATACTTTCCTTCCTTGTACTTCTTTACAACGAAGGAAACCAGATGTTTACGTGTTAACGCTTCAAAATTTTCGTGATTAAGCAAAGATATTTAATGATTTTAATTTATGTATGCTGCTTTGTTACACTTTTCAATAAAAACGTGTTTTAATTACTGCTTTGGATTCTCCCACCATTCTAGTATTGACATTTGTAGTAAACATATAATTACACTTAATTATATTATAAAATTAATACTTATGTTTTTGGTTTATTAGCCTTTGAGTACTAATTCCATTTTTGTTTAGTATAATTATGTAATGTTTATTACAATTCGTTTATCATCTTGTATTATTTTAGTGCTGTATCTGTAATTGGTAATTTCTTGATGCAGACCACTAAAGTTAAGCACTGAAATGAACTGAACTGTTATGAACTGTATCTAAATTTTGTATCGAATAGGTCTACTTGTTTGTGTGATTTTTTTATTTATAAAATTGAGGTCGAATTAAACTTCATGAAGGCCTAAAGTATGTTTTAGAATGTATCGATACAGATAAAAATTAATTTCCTCCGACAACTCTGTTACAGAACCATATACCAAATTTAATCTAAATCCATTGCACAGTTTCAGAGATGAAACATTCGAAAGCAGAATGAGACTAACAGAAACTTCTCCATTTCTTCGTTAATTTTGTGTTTTTCTTGCAAATAATCTACAGATTTGTTTACTTTTTATACACTAAATTTTTAAAATCACATGTTTTAAGTATAACTCATAAACTACAGTATATATTTATTTATTATTTCAGTCTATACACAAACATGACGCATCTAAACTACAAATCATAAACTACATACCAGTGTTTTTTATTTATTATGGGCTGATTGTCAATAATCGACGCTAGGCGCTCCGTTCTTCGATTGTTAAACAAGTTTCAAACAACTCACTCATTTTGTTACGTCACAACAAGACGCGGGCTTGAATACCTGTCCATCAGAGATGATTGTTGCGATGTTAGTCCAACGCGTCATTGGAATGCAGCGGCACGACGCGGAGGGGCATCGATCACTGACCAGTTGCATGCGCGTTGCTGCGCGTGTGGGCAGACACGGCGTTGTATTTTCCCGCTACCGCTCTAACTTTTATTGTTTTTTATAAGTACCCAAATCACATTTTCTTTCTTCGATGTAGATAAATGACTTTTACGCGGAATTGTTTTGAAACATACCCACTGACTAATCGTTCTACGAACGTTAAATTAACCAAATGTCGCGGTATTAACCTTAATTAATAACGCTAAAATTGGTTAATTTAACGTTAATTAAACCTAACCTAACCTAACCTAACAACTAAGTTCGCCATCTGACACGATCCTAAGCAAATTTTATTCAACTTTTATCGTTAGCTATAAACTGTCTCCCAAACATCCATTTTAGTATTATCCTCCAATATCTTTCTTTGTCTTGCAGCTGGAACGTTTTTCAAGTAGTTCCTCACCAAAATTCCACATGCATATCTAACTTCTTGCATCCAAACCACGTTTTCAGTCCAGTGTGGCGTCCTATAATTCGCTATTTTAACAATACTAAGTGATCTACATAGATATTTTTATTTGGTGCTGGTATACGTCATAGTTTGGTTGATGTCGTTATGCGTTCTTTTTAAATCATGTATTGATTGAGCGCATAAAGGGGAGGTCGTTCCGTTCGTCCGTCTGCCCACATGGTTAAATCCCTAATCTGCTGAACAGATTACAATCAAATTTGTGTTTAGAGAATTTAATTTCTGTTTATATCGATCTGATTTTCCCTCTACTTTACATGAAACTCAAATTTAATAAAACATTTGTACATCACATGATTTAAGCTGAATCTTATTTCTGCGAAAGTAGGCAGGATTTTGACAATCGCATAAAATAACGAGTAATCAGCTGAGGACTGGACAACTATTCGGAGTGCACGGGTCAATTTTGTGATTTTGAAATTGTCCCAAAATTTATTAAACTTAACGAATTAGAAGCGGAATCATTTGATATCGCGCACAACCCTTTTGTTTATGCTAATTCTGCCATCCCACAGATTGTACCTAAATCAAATAGTCATTTGCAGATAACTGCATTGTTTCGTGATTGGTTCATATTAACAATACTGTTGTCTGCGATCGACCGCTATCGACTAGTGTCTGACATCTTGTGCGATTTGCGTGTACTTAGTTCAAGTAGCTACACTACAGCTGCGTTAAGATGTCGCGAGTGCATGTTGTCCCTCTTCCTATTCAAATTACAACCCGCTGATTCCATGTTTCAACTGTGGACCAAAGCATACGTAACCTAGTTTTAGAGCTGACTTATAGTTGGGTTAAGGCAACAACACAGTGTTGGATGTCATTTCTGCACGTGTTGTGAGTGTAATTTTGTGAAAATGGCAAATAAACGTGTTTGTGTTGTAGTTCTTGGAGATTTTGGGAGAAGTCCACGTATGCAGTACCATTCATTATCATTTGCAAGGGAAGGTTATGATGTTGACATTGTTGGGTATGGTGGTTCACAACCTATAAAAGAATTGTCAAAACATCCAAAAGTAAAAATTCGAAATATGGTTCCGTGCCCAGACTTCCAAAAATGTTAGTATTTTAATGAACAACTATAATTATAGGCACAATTCTAATGTAGAACATTCTATGGTTCCGTGCCCAGACTTTCAAAAATGTTAGTATTTTAATGAACAGCTATAAGTATAGGCACAATTCTAATGTAGAACATTTTTTATATTTATCAATTTGTTTTACAGATTGTCCACGACTGTTGGGATATATCCTGAAAGTAATCTGGCAGAGTATCTCACTCTTCCTTGCTTTACTTTTGAAAAGACGTTCTCATCACGTCATTGTTCAGAATCCACCAGCTGTTCCTGCTCTGGCCATATGTTGGCTTTATAGTGTGCTGGTGTTTGCGAACTATGTAATAGATTGGCACAATTATGGTCACACCATCTTGGCTCTCACATTGGGGCAGAATCATAAACTTGTCACTGTATCAGTGTGGTTTGAAAGGTTCTTTGGTAGAAGAGCAACTGCAAACCTTTGTGTTACGAAGGCAATGAAGGAAGACTTGGAAAAAAAATGGGGAATCTTGTGAGTTGTTCTTAATTGCATATATTTTTCATGTAAATCCCACATTTTCATTAGGCTGATTAATGGATTGTAATTGGCTGTTACGGTGTGTCTGTGTCTGTCAACACATTAAACAAATTATACCACAAATATAGCTGTCTTCTGGGTTGTAGTGCCATGTAGTCTGGTAGAAGTCTACCAACGTTTCAGAGGTCCTTTCTGCCTCCTCCATCATTGCCCTGATGATGATGATGATGATACAGATACAGTGAGAACCTCAGATCATATATAAATTAAACCACATTGTTAGCAAATAAACTTAATCTTCTAAAGAACAAAATTCATCATAGTACTATTTAAAGCCTCATTTCTTACCTTAATGATCTTAGGAAGAGTTTTACTCTTTCGTATGAGAACCAAATTAAAGCTACATTTTTTATGAGCAACAAGCAGAGTTATGAATGTAAAAGGAAATAGTATACATAATTACCACAAATCTATAAAATGTTAAAGCAATTAAATCAAAGGTAGTGTAATTTTCTTCACACCCCCTGTAGTGATTTGAATCTCATTTTTGTTAATAGAGAGTACCACATGAAGTTGACATCAATGTAGGATACTTTTTTATTTTAGTGCAGGGGTCATTGATCTGTAGGCAAGTTTACTAAATATTATGGTGCAGTAGCTACTATTACTCTTATATTTAGGAGGTCAGAAACCAAACTAATAATAGTGACTATCACAGCATAGTTGCAAACAAATTATTCTGATTGAGCCTTCTTATATTTTTCCTTAATTCCTCAAAACATGCTGAGAAATGAGCCAAGGTCATACAGTGATCTGACTCTGTTTAATCTATACCATTGACAAAATGGCATTAAGCAAATGTCCCAGCAGGAACAGCTTTTGTGATAACAATTGAAGACTATGGTGTCTTCTTAGCATTCACTAACAAGATGTAATCTCTTGCCAAACTTCTTGTAAATTTTGTGTTCATTTATGGTTATTAGCCATAGTACAAAAATAATGCTAATCTAAACTAACCTAGCATAACCTAACTTAATCTGACATGTAACACTATTCATATTTGATGGTAGAATACAAAGATATGTACTGTGCTAGTAAAATTATACATCTTTTGATAAATAGTGTGCATGTTTTGTCTTAGGTCTGTGACACTTTATGACCGCCCACCAGAGGTATTTCATCCCATCTCAGTACTAGAAAGCCATCAGTTATTTTCATCACTTGCAAACCAATTTCCTTTGTTTGGGACCAATGACAGTTCTGTCAGCACAATATTAACAGAGTTGCTGCCAGGTGGTGAAGCAGCATGGAGAAAGGACCGCCCAGGCTTAATAGTTTCCAGCACAAGTTGGACTGAGGATGAGGATTTCTCACTATTACTGTCTGCTTTACAAGGTAATATTTTTAATTTTCACAGAAAGATGACCATAATCATCCATTGACATTTTCATAAGCACATGATGTCCTGTGTTAAAGCCTTCTTCATTCTTTGCTCTTTACCCATGACATATGAATCAGGGTCACTGTGGTTAAATGTAATACATAGGATAGGGGTTCTCACTTTAGCCCATCAGTTTTTTAAGTCACCCTCATACATTTCTTAAAAATTGTATATCATAAATAAAAATAGTTACCACTTAAATTAAACAGGCCTTCTTTAATTTTAAGTAAATAATAAAAAAAGCAGATAAAAAATTTGTTAATTATTGAGTAGTGTAATATGTAGACCTGTTTGTAATAAATTACCAATAAGTTTTAATAAATGGCCATAATTTATAACCCAGTGGCCTGCGAGTGTATAAGGTAACTGTAGCTGTAGGTCTTAAAAGAGGTGAGAATCCCCCTGATATATCACTTAGATATATATGACTATATGGAGGTTAACATATCCCAAATTTTATCCAGATTTTTTTATAATTCATTTGTGGTGATATCAGTCTGTAACTGGATAAAATGTATGTTTCTGTATAAGAGATATTACAGGTATTAATGAAAGTGGAGATATGGCTTCTATTTTACAGCAGCTGATGTTAGCTGACTGTGTTGAGTCTAGCAAATGGAAGTTATGGAACCTAATTCCATGTGATGAACTAAGTTCTGTACATACAGAACTATGCTGCCACATGGTGTGTATATGTACAGTATTATATCACAAATTTTTTGCAAGCATATTATTCAGTGATCACAAATTAAACCACTGTTTGTGTTTAATATGGTAGACAAGAGAAAATGTGTCTTGACAAATATCCTGTAACCGTATTTTCTGCTGTCAAAGATTATGAGGAGGCTCGTGATGAGGGCTGTGAACTACCAGCTTTGATCTGTGTAATTACGGGGAAGGGACCACTGAAAGAGCGTTACTGTCACCTCATCAAAAAGAAGACTTGGAAGCATATACAGGTTATCACACCGTGGTTGGAGCCTGAAGATTATCCACGTCTACTAGGTATATGCTTTAGGTTTCAGTAACATAACCACAAGACATTCATTTTGGACAGTTTTATGTATTCTGTAACAGAGTGCACAAAATTAATGTGTAATGGAGAGATCATTTTTTTCCATCTACACAACATACTTCAACTCAGAAATTTCTGTATGTATATTTAATTATTTTCCTTCAGCCACCCTGGCTTAATTTCATGGCTTAAAAGACTGTAAGAAACTTATTGTGTAATCTGCTATATTTTGTCTGGTTGCCAGCCCAAGCGTCTCCACACTGCAGTGTCATGATATGAATTGCTCATATGTTGTGTACATGCGGTTGGAAAACATTCAGTGCTGTTAATGTAAAACTGTAATTTGATTTTCACTATGCATGTCTTGAACAACTGCCATGCATTATAATGTTGCTTCACTTTAATAATCTGTTGAAATATATTCATCCCAAAAGTAAAAATATGCTAATATATACTAATATAGCACAAAATACATATGTACCATCCCATTTTATTCCAAGCTCATAAATTACTGTATTTGCTAATTTTACTTGTAGAAAGTTACCCATCATCTGTGAATTACACAGCCAGTTGCGACTGTGTGACTGCGTAGCATGATGATAAAAAATGGACAGATAACGTTATGTATTGTAATGTATAAGGTGTCCTAGGAACAGTCAAAGGGGCTGGAAGGAAAGAAGGAAGGTGGGGAGTCAAAAGGATTGTATGTTGTTGTTTCTTGGCTCTACAACCTGGTTGTGGGTTTTTGCCGCCTCCTATGTTACAGGTACGAGGATATTTATGTCATTGTTATTAGTGTGTCAGGATGTTGGTTGACTGAAAACTTGTTGTTTTAGCCAGTGCAAACCTAGGGATATGCCTTCATACATCATCCAGTGGCCTGGACCTCCCAATGAAAGTAGTGGACATGTTTGGCTGTGGACTTCCTGTCTGTGCATACAACTTCTCATGGTAAATTATCCTGCAATTTGCAATGCACAAAGGGCAAATGATGAAAGTAATTCTATTATGACCCAAGATGCAATGAGTTTCCTGTTATGAATTATTAGACCAAGCAGTACCTTATAATTCTTGACACTGTGTGAGTGCAGGTTACAATTATAAAGAGCATATACTCACTACAAATTAAGATGTATTGTTGTTGTTATAAATTACTCATGCATATCTGCAGACAAGATTCTATGTTAATTTCCCTTGCTTTACAGACACATAAATGTACAATAAAGATATTTGTTAGTTCTGAAACAGTGTGGTCTTTCTACTGTGTGCAACCACCACTTTGATTGCTGCCTTTCGTAGTTGGCCAGCCACACTGAGACTGCAAGTTAGTATCAGTGATAAGAACAAGTAAAATTAAATCATTTATTGTTGTCTTGAATACAAGATTTCATCCACTTAACATGAAGGTTTTGCAATCCACAGATGTTATACATCTACTTATATTATACCACACAAAACCTATTCTTACATCTATAATTGTACTCCCTCCTTCCCCAACTTTCAGTTATATATTACTAATCGTTTTCTTTCATCAAGTGAATCTAGGAAGTTGCTCACACAGACTTGACTAGGAACTCAAATCCATGACTAGTTTCAAATCTTACTTAGTTTTGAACATGTTTCTCTTGCAGTCTAAATGAGCTGGTAAATCACAACATAAATGGCTGGAAATTTGATGATGCTACTGAACTCTCTGATCAACTTCAGACTTGGTTCAGAGGATTTCCACACAGCAGGGCACAACAGGAGAGAGACGCAAGATTCAGGAAGGAATTGGAAAGTTTCCAGAAGTTACGTTGGCATGAAAATTGGACGTTCAATGCTTTACCACTGTTTGCTCTACATTAAGACATTACCAGGTTAACATTTTACTGACAACTACATTTATATATATAAATTGTTGATATCATACCTTCTCTACTACCAACTTTATATAATTTTCATGTTCATCAGATTTACAAGCTTATAAATATATATTTTGTTGCATAATTCACCAGTGTTCATGCAAATCCTCATTTGGGTGGTGATTTCATAACAATCATATGACTATGGCTGGACTACTACAGTGCCCTCACTAAATTAGAGTCTGTACTGTTACCTGCTGTCTTCAGGCCATAAGCTTGCAAACTTCACTGGCTCAGAGTTTACTTGATAAAATGTTGTAGTTCTGGTACCTACTGTAACTGGAAGCCACCACAGATGACTGGGAAAATGCATCCTAAATCCTTCATTCATAGTAGCTAATATTATGTGGTACCCAATTCAATACTAAAGTTGCCATATGATAAATCAAATACTGATCTACAATCCAAGGTTAAAAAAATCTGTGGCATAACAGCTCCAGAGAGCCAAAGCCAACTACTTGACTGCTGGCCTCACGTTCACATGCCTAAGCAGAGGTGAACGATCATCCAACCAGATATAGGGTGACTTGTGGTTAGCACGACGAACCCCCAGCCATTGCTAGCTTTCCTGACCGGATTACGCTACTCATTGTAGCTCCCCAATTTCCTCACGATGCTGGGTTGGCACCAGTCCCATACACTGGTCGAAATCTCATGAGAAAATTTCTTCTCCCCCTGAGACTCGAACCAGCGCACATTCCGTATTGCCGGTCCAAAGCATGATGCCTCAGACCGCGCGGCTACGGCGTGGGACACAATCCAAACATAAAATCGTATTCAATCCCACTGTTTGTAATATTAAACTGTGGTCAGCAGTATAGTCCCTTCAACCTGCAGAAGACTAAATGTTGGCAAACCATTATTACACCCTCTTTCCTGACAGTAGTCTCATCACCCAAAATATATGACTTGTTAACTATTTTTAGATTCTGTATACTTGGGGTCCACAGTGGCCACGCGGTTTGAGGTGTGGGGCCTTGTGCCGCTTGGTCGCTGGGACCGTGGGTTCGAATCCCACTAGAGCCATGGATGTCTGTCCGCGTTTTTCTGTGTTGTGCTGTCCTGTGTACAGGTAGAGGCCTTGCGACGGGCCGATCCCTCGTCCAAGGAGGCCTACCGAATGTCTATAGATCAAGCCAACGCAAAGTTGGGACCCGTAAAAGGGTACCGGAAAATGTATAAAAATATTGTTAAACCGGAAATAGAAGAAGATTCTGTATACTGCACTTTGTGTTATGTGTAACTAGTACAGAGCCTGTTGCTTTACAAGGGGAAATAAATGTACTATATTTAACTCAATGTAGATGAACAATGTGAAAAAGTTGTAATATATATGCCAATTAAGTGTATGCTGAAAATCATAGCAATGGAGAATGAACATGAATGTTGGATCATCCTGCTCATACTAATAATCAGACATACCAGTATGAATATATAGTAATTACATGTACTTTTTTTCAGGAATGATATTACAGAGACAGTGAATTGTTTGTCTATGAACATAAATTTAAACAGGCAGTCATCTTATAGTAAAATATATGGAAAACCACATAGCTATGGTGAAGAACAAAAAAGGCAAACCCATGTGAAGTGGTCATCAATTTTAAGTACTAAATGTCTTCAGCGAATTATGTTCAGAGACCCTGAAATGGCTTTAAGTCAGGGGTCGTCAACCTGGTTCCTACCGCCCACTAGTGGGCGATTCAAGCTTTCATGGTGGGCAGTGTGGGTTTTTGTCCGTTGTTACAAATTTTGTTTTTCCTCCATATATCGAATACATTGCTAACAACTTCGCGAGTTTGACTTTCATCTCTAAACTTTGAATATAGATAATAATTCGCCAGACACTTCTCGAAGTATACTCGTTGACGAGGGAGCAACGAATGAGCTCCGTATCAAAGGCACGAGTTTAGTGCGCATAACGACAGCGGGGCTTACCACCGGCCATCACTCAGTCTTCGAGCTGTACCTCTTTCATGGTGGTGGGCAGTACGTGCAGCACCGGTGGGCGGTAAGGAAATTTTACCATCAACAAAGATACAAAAGTGGGCGGTAGGTATAAAAAGGTTGACATCCCCTGCTTTAAATGAAGGATGAAGTTGACTTCACAAGCAACCAGCATATCATGATGACCTGTTTTGTCTATGAGTGAACAAGATATCACATAATGCAAGCATGTACAAATTAATAAGTCCTCATTTTTATTAAAAAATATTTTGAAAAACTGAACAGGTTATATCATTAGCTCTTAGGAAACATACAGAATGAAACTAATATTCAGTCATCATGTCAGTTAATTCATGTACATTTCATGAAGTTCAAGATACGTCACATTCCGCTTAGACCAACAGTTGT